>VZQC01009846.1:86475-109436 GCA_009823505.1 Rhizomys pruinosus
TTTTTTTTTTTTTTTTGGTCTTTTCGAGACAGGGTCTCCCTGTAGCCCCAGCTGTCCTGGAACTCACTCTGTAGACCAGGCTGGCCTTGAACTCACAAAGATCCGCCTGCCTCTTTCCTCCCAAGTGCTAGGATTAAAGGCATGAGCCACCACGCCCGGCCCTGAAAGATGTCTTCTAACCTTCACACATATGCCATAGCATGTATGTTCCCACATTCATAAACATATTCAAAATAATATTATTGTCATTATTATGTTTAAAAAATTCTACACATACAAAAAGTATAGTATCAGAAACAAATCTATTGTACTTTTAATTTCCTAATGTTGATGTCATCTGTGTTAGGGAGAAATGACAGCAAAATTTTCTGTTTCCTTTAACTCAAAATTTGAAAACAGTAAAAACTGACAGGATACATATTTTATTGGGCACACTGTTTTGCATGCCTGAATGGTATGAATATCATAATGAAATCAGATTTCTAGACTAGAATAGGAGTGCTTTTGTAGACCAGTGTTTGTATCTGTAGCTTACGTCTGCCTGTCACTGCTTTTGTTTGCAGGTTGGCCGCCTTTTGCAACAGTTAGCAATGACTGGAACTGAAGAGGCAGATCCCCGGACAAAAAGCAGCCTTGGGAAATTTGACAAAGTAAGAATGAATGCTCTGTCATGTGAAATATTGTTTGTAGACTAGTGTGTGTGCGCGCTAGCCCATAATCAGAGCATTTGTGATGCTGAGGTTGGAGGATTACCTTGAGTTTGAGGCTAGCCTGACTACATAGGCTAGCCTAAGCAACAGTGTGAGTCCTTGTGAGACCAAAACCAAAGTCAAATACTATTTTGTGTGTGTGTGGTTTTTTTTTTTTGAGATAGGGTCTCCCTTTAGCCCTAGCTTGCCTTAAAGTCACAGAGATCCACCTGTTTCTGCTTCCCAAGTGCTGGGATTAAAGGCATGTATCACCATGCCTGATGTGAAATACTATTTGTAAACTATTCTGGCAAAGTATTAGTGAACCTAACTATTCTCTTTATTAAATCTTCCTTAGGTGTAATATGTAAGTTAATTGAGTGATTAATTTGTCCTTTTTTTTTTTGAGTCACCCTGTAGCCCCAGCTGGCCTGGAACTAGCCATCTAGCTAGCTATATAGACCAGGCTGGCATGGAAACTCACTGAGTTATGCCTGCCTCTGCCTCTTCAGTGCTGGGATTAAAGGCCCACACCACCATGCCTGGCCATTAATTTGCATTTTATTGCATCAGCAACAGTTAAATTTAGGAAGATTTCTATAAAGATTGATAAACTGCGCACGCCTTTAATCCTAGCACTTGGGAGGCAGAGGCAGGCAGATCTTTGTGAGTTCAAGGCCAGCCTGGTCTACAGAGTGAGTTGCAGGACAGCTGGGGCTACAGGGAGACCCTGTCTCAAAAAGACCAAAAAAAAAAAAAAAAAAAAAAAAAGATTGCAAACTCTAACATGTCTTGCAGAAGTTATTAAAGGGTGTGTCAAATACCAATTAAGCTTATTTCAATTTTAAATTTTTTTACATTTTATTATTTATGTGTCTGAATTGTACTGTCTGCATGCAGGGTTGTGCACCCCGTGTCGTGCCGTGCCATGGCGGTCAGACGAGGGTGTCGATTTCCCTGGAAATTGAAGTTTTCCTGGACTTGGAGTTACAGTTCTCAGCCGCCATGTGGGTGCGGGGAGTAAACCCGGCTCCTCTTCAAGAGCATTGGGCGGCTCTTAAACTGCTAGGCCATCTCTACAGTCCCCAAGATTATTTCATTTTAAAAAGCTTTTCACAGAAAAGTGCCACACTAAAACATCTGGAACCATTCAAAGTCAGAGTGGAAGTATTTACTTTTTTTTTTTTCTTTTGGCTTTTTTTTTTTGGTCTTTTTTGAGGCATGGTCTCCCTTTAGCCAAGCTGTCATGAAACTCAATGTAGGACTGGGCTGCCCTGAGCTCACCGATATTCCGCTTGCCTTTCTTGCCTCCCAAGTACTGGGACTTAGGCATGCACTCACCACACCCAAATTGATAGGGCATAAAAGACAGCTTCTCAGCTGCTCTGTGTGGTGCCTGGGTGATTGAAACCTGGTCGGCGTTTCTTAATCGCTCGGCTATCTCTCCAGCCCCGATCTGGTGCTGCTTTCTTTTTTCTTCTTTTTTTTTTTTTCATTTTTTTTTTTATTTTTTCTGTATGTGGTATGAATGTACTTGTCTGCATGCAACGTGTGTTGCAACCCGTGTCGTGCAATGCCGCGAGATCAGAAGAGGGTGGCGGATTTCCCCTGGAATGGAATTGGAGTTTCAGGACGGTTCTCGGCTGCATGGAGTGCTGGGGATCGCTATACGGGTCCTATGTAAAGAGCTGGTCGGCATTCACTATTAAAGCAGGCCATCTCTCCAGCCCAATCTGGTCTGTTCCGAACCGGCTCTGCTCTGAACCAGATACACCTGCTAAATGTATGCAATCACAACAGACATACACTCTAAAGGAAAGGTAAAAAATAAAAGATAGAATAATGGATAGTCTATATGAGAATATATATACATATAAATAGATATTTACTATATATTATATATGTTTAATATACTACATATTATATATAATATTATAAATATATAAGAGCTCATGTATATTATAAAGATTATCTTAATATATTGATACTAATAATAATAAAAAAGTATATAAAAAATTATATTATATGTGTGTTGAATGTGGTGATACATTTTCTTTCTCCTTTTTTTTTTTTGAGACAGGGTTCCCTTTAGCCCCCCTGCTGGCCTGGAACTCATTCTGTAGGACCAGGCTGGCCTTGAACTCACAGAGATCCCACTGCCTCGGCCTCATTTAGTGTAGGATTAAAGGCATATGCCACACCCAGCCCACCTAACGACGGTTCTTCGCTACCATCGTGGGTGTTGGGAATCGAACCAGGTTCCTTTTCAAGAGCATTCGGCGTTGTTAACGTTGATGAGCATCTCTTCAGCCCTTCACTATCTTCTATCATCACAGCATTAGAGACTAACTCAGGAAGTTGGAGGCCAACCTGGGTTACTTAGTCGAGTTCCAGTCCCGCCAGAAGCTACCTAGTGGATCTTGTCTAAAAAAAAAACCAAAAATAAACACATAAAAAAGGACCTGCAAGATGCCTAATGGACCGAGTTCTGTCCCTTGAGACCCAAAACATGATAGCGCGAGAGAGTGCACACATTTCTAACATAATCACACACACAACTCCGCTAAATAAATGGAAAAAACTAATAAAAAAACCAAAATCAAATAAAATGCTGTTTAGTGCTCTTTTCTTCATGCCTCTCATCTCACCTCCATTTCCTCTCCAAAAAGTTCTTGATGTTACCAGCAGATTCCTAACTATATCTCCTACATTCCACATCTCTCCCTCCTTTTCAGATATGGTAGGTGGCATCGTGTATATGTTCGTTTTGCTTGAGATTATTCTGTATCAGTATATAAAGAGCTTACTTTTTTTTTAATTTTATTTATTTTGTATGTGTATGAATGTACGTCTGCATGCAAGTTCGTGTGTACCCGTGTGTGCAATGCCGCGGGAGTCAGAAGAGGGTCTCGGATTCACTGGAACTGGAGTTCTCCTGGAATTGGA
This sequence comes from Rhizomys pruinosus, assembly GCA_009823505.1. Lineage (NCBI taxonomy): Eukaryota > Metazoa > Chordata > Mammalia > Rodentia > Spalacidae > Rhizomys > Rhizomys pruinosus. The sequence continues at coordinate 90,111 of VZQC01009846.1, forward strand.
GCTTCAGACGGTTCTTAGCCGCCATGTGGGTGCTGGGGATCGAACCCGGGTCCTCTGTAAGAGCGGTTGGCGCTCTTAACCGCTAGGCCATAGCGCTTTTTTTTTAAGAGCTACATTTTTAAAATGTTGGGCTTAAAATAATTTTCATGGGGCTGGAGAGATAGCATAGTGGTTAAGAGCACTGACTGCTCTTGCAGAGGACCCGAGTTCGATCCCCAGCACCCACATGGCAGCCGAGAACCGTCTGAAACTCCAGTTCCAGGGGAATCCGACACCCTCTTCTGACCTCCGCGGCATTGCATGACACGGGTGCACAAACTTGCATGCAGACAGTACATTCATACACATACAGAAATAAAGTTAATAAAAATAAATAATTTTCATGAGCCAAAAATTTTGCATGTCTTTCCACCTTGATCAGAATTATTTTGATTTTGAGACAGGATCTCCCTGTATCCCTAGTTAGCCTGGAACTCATTATATAGACCAGGCTGGCTTTGATCTTGCCTGCGTCTATTTTCTAGTGCTGGGGACAAGGCATGTACCACCATGCCTGGCTGTTCCAGTATTTGAAGCCAATAATTTCATTTTTATCTCTTGTTTTAACAGAGCTGTGTTGCTGCTTTCCTTGATGTTGTGATTGGGGGCCGTGCAGTGGAGACTCCACCAATGTCCTCTGTTAATCTTCTGGAAGGATTGAGCAGAACTGTGGTTTATATAACCTATAGTCAGCTTATTACTCTGGTAATGGCTTTAATTCTTCAGTAGAATTTTCTCTCAAAATTCTTTTAGCCAAGCATGGACATAGTCACAGATAAATACATTATGTGAGAAGTTTATCTTATTTTTGAAGAATATATTTTACTAGCTAACATCCTTTTCTCAGGTGAACTTTATGAAGAGTGTGATGTCTGGAGATCAACTGAGAGAAGACAGAATGGCTCTTGACAATTTATTGGCAAACTTGCCACAGGCTAAGCCAGGAAAAAGCAGCAGTTTAGAAATGACACCCTACAGTACTCCTCAGATGTCTCCAGCAACCACTCCAGCCAATAAAAAGAATCGGTTACCTATAGGTAATGAGAACTTTTCATATTGGAATTTTTCTTTCAACTTAATATTTCTTCAGGGCTGAAGATATGGTCAGTTAGTTTGCCTAGTATGCATGAAGCTGGGGGTTCAAACCCCAGCACAGTATAAACCAAGTGTTGTGGCAAATGACTGTAATACCAGCATCCAGAGGTGGAGGTGGGAATCAGAAGTTAAAGGTCATCCTTGGCTAACAGTGAGCTCTTGGCCAACTTGTGTTACATTAGACCGTGCCTTTCAAAAAATTTATATTTAAGCTTTGTTCACTTAGTGTTTATCTACATATAGAGAAAAATTGAGCAGATAGCTTGTATCAGACACTGGGTAAACCCTTGACAAGTGTTTAAATTTATTCCACATAAACATTCTATCATGATACGATCACTGTCTTGCACTTGAAGGACTTTATTAGACTCTGAAGATACAAAGACCAAAGACCATTAAAATGGGCCCTTGCTCTTCAGCTTAGTTGCTGATAGGCCGCTGGGGAGGACAAGAGAATTGCCCTTCCTAATATTGTGTTCCACTGGAGATAAGCATGGGGTTATGGGATCCTAACTCAGCCAAGTGGCAGTGAGATGGAGAGTAGTGCACCCTGTATTCTCTCCTGAGGGATAGATGGGAATCAGATTTAAGAAGCAGGAGAATGTTTAGGCCAGGAGAGCAGAGTTGTTCCATACCTGCTTATGATGAGAGACTTGTCATGAGTGATCATTGTACTTTACACATTTTTTAGGTCACGTTTTCTCAGAATTCTGCTGGGGATTGAATCCAGGGCCTTGCACATGCTAGGCAAGTACTCTGCCACTGAGCCACATCTCCGGCTCAACTTCACGTTTTAAGGAGAGGACTTCATTTTAGCTCCCATGAACTGATTTGCTACAAACACAGTTCTTAAAAAAAAAATTAATACAGCTTTCATTTAACATAATATGGATTTATATCAACACGAATCTAGTGTCAAGTCTTTGGCTTTCTTCACTATCCCAAATCATAGGATTCATAATTTAAAAAAGGAAAAAATTATTATTTTTTTGTCCCTGTAGCCCCACCTGGCCTGGAACTTGCTATCTATGGGATTAAAGGCATGTGTCACCATGCCTAGATTTGTGATTTTTATTTATTTATTTATTTTTGGTCTTTTCGAGGCAGGGTCTCCCTGTCGCCCTAGCTGGCCTGGAATTCACACAGGTCAACCTCTCTCTGCTTCCCAAGTTCTGGGATTAAAGCATGTGTCACCATGCCCAACTCCTAATATTTATTAATTTTTAATATTATGGGCTATGTGTACTCTAATAACATGAGGAAACATTATTTTTGCTAGAGATATTTTTCCCTAGTGTTCACTTCTGTACATTAGTTTTTTTTATATTTTTTCATTTCCTGTCATGCAAAATTGCTGTTAGGTGTATTTAGTGTAGAGTAAATTTCAAATGATTGTCCAGTATTTTGTATGGTCATGTGACCTATTTCATGTTTAAAAATTATATATATAAAATTATGCAGTGTTCATAGGGTTGATTTTCTTTCTATTTAATGTTTTTGCAACCCAGGACAACAGTTAGCAGCCATCACTGCCTGGGATTCCTCAGCCACCAATCTTACTGCTCATATTCCTCTAGTGACCCCGTTTGGTGGGTAGTAGGCTGTTCTTCCTTCTCTTCTATAACTGTATTTAAGAAGTAGTTAATATAAGTGTGCTCCATGTGCATGTTGCTTTTCTTTCTATTAGTTGCTACATGAAATTTGATCACTTACATATTAATAAATTGTAATCCTAAAGTTTGCAAAGATCATACAGCTGCTCATGAAGTTGATTATAAGTTCACAATTCAGTAGAATATAGGAAGGAAACAGATAAAGGTGTGAATGGTCCTATTTTAGACTTGGAAATTGGTGTAATGTGAATTCAAATGAAAATGATAAGTGAAAAAAAATTTTTTAATTTTAAAATATTAAAAAAAATAAAAAATTAAAGTAATTAATGAACACATTTGCATTATTGTCAGACTGAGAGGATTGCTTATATTTCTTCATAGAGGTCAGCTTTTTCTCAAAGTACAATTGACTTCTGTTACTACTGTTTTTGCTTTATATCTGTACTTTTGGTTATTTTGTTCTATCAGAGAATATCTACTTAGTATACAGATATATTGAATTTTATTGCTCTATGAAGGAAAAGTGAAACTTCTTGCAGAAGGCCAAAATACTTAGAACAGTTACAAGAAATTAAATCATTTAGTGTTCAAAATTTCATAATGATATATAGAATGAGACATAGTAGTTTATGTTTTTAATCTCTCGCACTCAGAGGGAGGTGGATCCCTATGAGGTTGAGGCCAGGGAGATCTACATAGTGAGCTTCCCCCCTAAAAAAAAAATATGATGGGGCCAGGGATAGAACAGTGACAGAGTACTTGCCTAGCATGGGTAAGACCCTGAGTTCAATCCCCAATACCAAAAAATTTAAGTAAAAAATTTTTTTAGGGGTGGTTCTTTTTAATACAGGGTCTCCCTGTAGCCCCAGCTATCCTGGAACTCACTATATAGACCAGGCTGGCCTTGAACTCACAGAAATCCGCCTGCCTCTGCCTCCCAAATGCTGGGATTACAGGCATGCACCACCATGCCCAGTTTAAGTAAAAATTTTAATCTGTATAATGGATTATTTGAGGAAAAGTATTACCCATAAGACTGGCAAGATGGCTCAGAGGGTAAGGAACTTGCCACCAAGCCTGATATTTCAAGTTTGATTACTGCAGTTCACAGGTGGAGAGAGAGAACTGACTCCCACAAGCTGTCCTCTGACCTTTATATAAGTGCTGTGGCTTGTGCCTTATGTACACACACAGGCATACGGACACAAACATACATGAAATAAATAAAAATAGAAAAAGTATTACTGGTAGGGGAAAAGCAAAAATAATTAAATCTTTAAACAAATTTTACATTTATTTACTTATTTTGTATGTGCATGCATGTAGACACACGTCCCACAGTGTACATGTGGCTGTCAGAGGACAAGTTGCAGAGTCAGTTTTTTTTTTTGGTCTTTTTGAGACAGGGTCTCCCTGTAGCCCCAGCTGTCCTGGAATTCCCTCTGTGTACCAGGCTGGCCTTGAACTCACAGAGATCCGCCTGCCTCTGCTTCCCAAGTGCTAGGATTAAAGGTGTGCGCCACCACGCTCAGCTTTTTTTTTTTGGAGAGTCAGTTCTTTTTACCATATGGGTTCTGGGAATCATACTGAGGTCATTAGTTGTGGCAGCAAGTACTTTTACGTGAGCAATCTCATCAGCCTGAATTTTTTTTTTAATTTTTTTTTATTAATTTTATTTATTTCTGTATGTGTATGAATGTACTGCCTGCATGCAAGTCTGTGCACCCGTGTCGTGCAACGCCGCGGAGGTCAGAAGAGGGTCTCGGATTCCCCTGGAGCTGGAGTTCTCCTGGAATTGGAGTTTCAGACGGCTCTCGGCCGCCATGTGGGTGCTGGGGATCGAACCTGGGTCCTCTGTAAGAGTAGTCAGTGCTCTTAACCGCTAGGCCATCTCTCCAGCCCTGAATTTTTTATTACTATAGAATGTTTCAATAAAGCAGAAAACACCTCATCTTTAAACATAAAGAAATCTCTATGGAGTCTCTGTATAAAAGGGATTAGTGTATTTTTTTAAATATTTTTTTAAATTTTATTTTTGTATGTGTATGAATGTACTGTCTGCATGTAGGTTTGTGCACCCGTGGCATGCAATGCCGTGGAAGTCAGAAGAGGGTGTCGGATTCCCCTGGAACTGGAGTTAAAGATGGTTCTTATCCGCCATGTGGGTGCTGGTGATCAAACCCGGGTCCTCTGCAAGAGCAGTCGGCATTCTTAACTGCTAGGCCATCTCTCCAGCCCTGGGATCAGTGTATTTTACGAGGGAAAATTTCAAAAACTTGCCCTGGTTTTACCAGCGGTTGTCTAATTAGTTTGCTGGGCATAGTGATGGATGCCTGTGATCTCAGCATCTAGAAGATGGAGGCAGGAGGATAATGAGTTTGAGAATACTCCGAGTTATATAGTGTGGAGTCAGTCTGTTTCTGTCTGTCTGCCTATCTGTCTGTCTGTCTCCTTCCTGACAAAGGGTCTCCTCTTGGCTCCAGGTGGCCTAGAACTCACTATGTAGGTCAGGCTGGCCTGGAACTCACACAGATCTGCCTGCCTCTGCCTCTCATTAAAGGTGTATGCCACCGGGTGGTGCATGCCTTTAATCCTAGCACTTGGGAGGCAGAGGCAGGCAGATATTTGTGACTTCAAGGCCAGCCTGGTCTACAAGATGAGTTCCAGGATAGCTGGGACTACAGGGAAACCCTTGTCTCAAAAAGACCAAAAAAAAAAAAAAAAAAAAAAAAAAAAAAAAAAAAGGTATGCCACCATGTTCAGCTATCTTATCTTAAAAAAAAAAATGCCAGGTGTGGTGGCACATGTCTTTAATCCCAGCACTTGGGAGGCAGGGGCAGGCGGATCTCTGTGAATTCAAGGGCTACGTACCAAGCTCCAGGCCAGCTGGGACTAAAGGGAGACCCTGTCTCAAAACGACATTAAAAAGACAAAATATTACTTGATATGTTTATTAGATTTCCACATGAAAGTTTGTAATACTTATGGTTATTAGCATGGGAGACTTATGGCAGTTAAGGGGTTCATAGGAAAATAGTTAAAAGTGTCAGCCGGGTGTGGTGGCGCATGCCTTTAATCCTAGCACTCGGGAGGCAGAGGCAGGCGGATCTTTGTGAGTTCAAGGCCAGCTTGGTCTACAGAGTGAATTCCAGGACAGCTGGGGCTACAGGGTGACCCTGTCTCGAAAAGACCAAAATAAATAAATAAATAAATAAAAGCGTCTTAGAAGTATGAGAAACAATGTAATACTTTTCTTGTCAGCCCAGACTCTTAAATTAATTGGGCATTTGCTGTACTGCAGATGTGAATAGATATGGCACTTCCTGTCCAGTGGAGTTACAACATTAATTCTGATTATCAGTTTTGAAAGAGAATCTGTATGAGTCATGAGAGAGTAACTAGGTTTTGATTTTTCTTACCCATATTTTCACACCATGTTTTATGCATGCATAAATGTTTAACACTAAAAAATACATTTTTGTTTTCAAGTGTGCTATTTTCTTCATTTAACATTTCCTCTAAATTATTTAATTTGTTAGCAACTCGGAGCAGGAGCCGAAGTAATATGCTAATGGACCTACATATGGACCATGAAGGATCATTTCAAGAAACCATCCAGGAGGTACAACCAGAAGAAGTGCTGGTTATTTCCTTAGGGACAGGCCCTCAGCTTACTCCAGGGATGATGTCAGAAAATGAGGTATGAATGTATTGCTACATTTATCTTGGACCGATCAGTGATAGGATTTTTTTTTTTTTGGGGGGGGGCGTGTTTTTGGGTCTTTTTTGGTCTCTATGTAGACCAGGCTGGCGTTGAACTCATAGAGATCCGCCTGCCTCTGCCTCCCAAATGCTGGGATCAAGGCATGTACCACCATGCCTGGCAATGATAGGAAATTTAAGCCCAGCATGGTGGCACATATTTATAAATTCAGCATATTGGAGGCTGCAGCAAGAGAATTATGACCTAATGGTCAGCTAGTTCCAGGCCACCCTGGTCTACATAGCTCAGAAAAAAGATGGATGGACATAATCATATTCATGGCTTGGTCTGTTTAGGCTGTTAAAACAAAATACTAGAGATTTATATAATTAATTTTTGGGAGGATTTTTGGTTGTTTTGGTTTTCAAAATATTTATATGGTGAAATCAGACCCTAAGAACCCTTCCTCCCTCCCTCTCTCTTTTTTTTTATTTTTTATTTTTTTATTTTTTTATTTTTTATTTTTTTATTTTAATTTATTTCTGTATGTGTATGAATGTACTGTCTGCATGCAGGTTTGTGCACCCGTGTCGTGCAATGCCGCGGAGGTCAGAAAAGGGCATTGGATTCCCCTGCAACTGGAGTTAAAGACGGTTCTCAGCCACCATGTGAGTGCTGGGGATCGAACCCAGGTCCTCTGCTAGAGCATTCGGTGCTCTCAACCACTAGGCCATCTCTCCGGCCCCGTTTGTTTGTTTGTTTAAGATAGAGTCTCCCTCCGGGCTGGAGAGATGGCCTAGTGGTTAAGGAAGCCAGGACATGAAAGTTTATGACTTCTCCAGTGATTTGTAAGAAATGTTTTGTGCTTATTTTCATCTGGTACAGTACTAGTGGTATTCCTGTTTACAGAGTCAAATATTCCTGAGGTATAATTTCTAGTATTTGGTCAGGAAAATAAGGGAAGAAATAAACGAAAACTAGAAAGTGAAAAGGGGCTGGAGAGTTGACTTAGCGGTTAAGAACGCTGACTGCTCTTGCAGATACCGGGGTTCAATTCCCAGCACCCACATGGAGACTTAAGAACTGTCTTTAACTCCAGTTCCAGGGGAATCTCACTCCCTCTGCCACATTGCAGGACATGAGTGCACTCACATACATGCAAGCAATACACTCATACACATAAAATAAAAATAAAATTTAAGAAAAGAACAAAATATTTAAAAAAGTAAAAAAAAAGTATTTTTTTCTGCGTATGGGTATATTGCCTGCATGTATGCAGTGCAGTGCTGGAGGTCAGAAGAGCATGTCAGACTCCCTTGGGACTATGGTGACATACAGTTTTTAGCTCCATGTGGGTGCTGGGGATCAAACCCTTGAAAGCAGCCAGTTCTCTTAACCACTGAACCATCTCTCCAGCCCTGAATGTAAAATTTTTTAAGAAATGAAATTGAAAAAAAAAAAGGAAATGAAATTGAGCAGGGCGTGGGTGTGGTGGCACATACCTTTAATCCCAGCACTTGGGAGGCAGAGGCAGGTGGACCTCTCAAAGGCCAGCCTGGTCTACATAGCAAGCTCCAGACCAGCTGGGACTAAAGGGAGATCCCTCTCAAAAAGACCAAAAAAAAAGAAAAACAAAATTGAAAGGCTGAAAGATGGCTTAGTAGTTAGAGTCCTCACTGCCACTTCAGGTAGTTCACAACCACCTTTAACTCCAGCTCTAAAGGATCTGATGCCCTCTTCTGGACTCTCTGACCACCTGCACTCACAAGCATAGACACGTAAATATTTACCTAAATTTCTTTTTTTTTATTTTATTTTATTTATTTTTATATGTGTATGAATGTAGTGTCTGCATGTAGGTCCCTGCACCCATGTCATGCAATGTCGCAGAGGTCAGAAGAGGGTGTCAGATTCCCTTGGAACTGGAGTTCTCCTGGAATTGGAGTTACAGACGGTTCTCGGCTGCCATGTGGGTGCTGAGGATCGAATCCGGGTCCTCTGCAAGAGCAGTCAGTGCTCTTAACCACTAGGCTATCTCTCCAGCCCCCCTAAATTTCTTAAAGTGTTAAAAAAGAGGGTTGGAGAGATGGCCTAGTGGTTAAGAGCACCGACCGCTCTTGCAGAGGACCCGGGTTCAATCCCCAGCACCCACATGGCAGCTGAGAACCGTCTGTAACTCCAGTTCCAGGAGAACTCCAGTTCCAGGGGAATCTGACACCCTCTTCTGACCTTCACGGCATTGCACGACACGGGTGCACAGACCTACATGCAGACAGTACATTCATACACATACAAAAATAAAAATAAGAAAAAGAAACAGGATTGAGAAGGTGGGCATGGTGACACATGCCTGTAATCCTAGCACTTGGGAGGCTGAGGCAGGAGAAATGCATGTTCAAGGTTAGCCTAGATTACATCAGACCCTATCTTAAAAAGGGGGCGGGGAGCAGGGTGGGGAGGAGGAAAGTTGGAAACGGGAATCAGTGAATTTTAGGATAGTTGTTAAAAAAGAGTACTGATTAGAGAGCCAGGTATATGAAGTCTTTTAATTGTAGGGAGCTCTTGCAGATGGTGATCTGAAAAGGAGATAGCACCTTTTTTGTTATTTATTTTTTGAGTACTGGATTAAAGGCCTGAGCTACCATGCCTGGCCAAAAAATAGCATCTTTTTGTGTATATTTATTTGTGTGCCATGACACATGTATAGACGTAAAAGCACAGTATGTGGGAACTGGTTCTCTCCTTCTACCATATGAGTCATGGGGATTGAACTCAGGTTATATCTGGCTTGTCAGCAAGCATTGGTCCATCTCACTAGCCCAGAAATATCTGTATCTCAGCATCTTTATTCAGTAGTGATGACTTATTTTTCAAGAAAGTTTATTACTGGCCTGGAGAGAAGTCACAGTTTCCATAAATCCAGGTGTGGTTGCTTACATCTGTAATCCCTGCACTCAGGAGGCAGAGGCAGGCAGATTTCTGTGAGATCAAGGCCAGCCTGGTCTATATTGCAAGTTCCAGGCCAGCTAGGACTACAGAGAAACCCTGTCTGCAAAAGACCAAAAAAGAAAGAAAAAATGACAGTTTGAACAGTGATTTCTAAAGCAATGGTGGTAGTGGGTATAGCTATAGGTAAAAAGATTTTTTTTTTTGTCTTTTTGAGACAGGGTCTTCCTGTAGCCCCAGCTGTCCTGGAACTTGCTTTATAGACCAGGTTGGCCTTGAACTCACAAAGATCTACCTGCCTCTGCCTCGCAAGTGCTAGGATTAAAGGCATGAGCCACCATGCCCGGCTGCAAAAAGATTCTTTTTTTTAATTTAATTTTATTTATTTATGTGTATGAATGTACTGTCTGCATGTAGGTTTGTGCACCCGCATTGTGCAATGCCATGGAGGTCAGAAGAGGGTGTCGGATTCCCCTGGAACTGGAGTTTTCCTGGAATTGGAGTTACAGACGGTTCTCAGCCGCCATGTGGGTGCTAGGGATCGAACCCGGGTCCTCTGCAAGAGTGGTCGGCGCTCTTAACCACTAGACCATCTCTCCAGCCCCTGCAAAAAGATTCTTAAACTACCCCACCCTCACCTCACACAAGTAGCTGGAATTTCACAGACCTCTCAATAAAAGTCAGCAACTTTTGTTTTTCTTCATTAACAATAACAATAGCCAAAAGCAGTGAAATACTTAGGGAAAGAAAACAAGATCTGCTGAATTTTATTGAGAGGTCTGTAAAATTGAGTCTTATCCTGGTACTGGCCTTATCTGTCTACCTTGAAAACAGCAGTGTACATTCCCGTGTAGTTTGCTAATGTCTTGAAAAAGCACTGTAGAACTCACTCTCAAAAATTTTGGTTTTGTATTTCTGTTGTTATCAGGTTTGAGATAGTGTCTTATACAGCCCAGAAGTACTGTGAGCTCCATTCCTCCGTCTTTGCCTCCCAAGTCCTGCCTTTTTTTTTTTTTTTGGTCTTTTTTCGAGACAGGGTCTCCCTGTAGCCCCAGCTGTCCTGGAACTCACTCTGTAGACCAGGCTGGCCTTGAACTTACAAAGATCTGCCTGCCTCTACCTCCCAAGTGCTAGGATTAAAGGCATGCGACACACGCCCAGCAAGTCCTGCCTTTATTTTGCATGATAGGAGTGAAGCAGCTTGTCAAAAACATTGGAGAGGCTTGAGAATGTTCCTTGGTGGCTTAGCATGCAGTAGGCCCTGGGCTCAGGTCTAAGCACTACCCAAATCAAACAAGAAACCAGTCAAGGAGAATGTGTATTTGTTGATGCTGCTGCCTGGAGCAAGAAATGGAAGTCAAGGCATGCACCCAACAAATGGAAAAGCCTAGGGAAGAAGAGCTCTGGGAAAGCAGAATCTCGGGAACCCGGGCTTTCACTAACTCTCCCATGGTTCCAGGAAATCACATACATGATCAGGAAACACCTCGGAAGACCTATAAGCAGGAAGTGAAGGCTAAGGTGCAGATATGACTGCCTAGCTGTGTTGAAGAAGGGCCCCAGTGTGTACAGGCAATGTGCAGCATCTTGGATTGGAGATTATTTTGTATTATATTCCTGGTATTAAATTTATCAAGTCAGAGTCTGATTGTGGTAATATACACCTGTGATCCACTACTCAGGAGGCAGGAGGATCAAGAATTCATGGCCAGCCTGGGCCACATAAAACAGTCTGCCACATCTCACCACTTAAGCTAAAGCTGAGGAACAGACTTGAGTGACCACACACGATGTGTCTGACAGCTTTCTGATTCCCATATCCCCAACTACTGCCTAGTCTGTGTATGGCTGTTAGTTGCTGACACTGTCAGGATGATGGAAAGGAATGGCCCAAGTTAGCTTCACAGATGGACTCTTGATCTGTGAGTTCCATTTAAAAGCTTGGTATGCCTTGTAATTTAGTTTTTAGTTAAAAATGAGAAGAAATTAAATATGCATTTGTTGGGGTATACTTATTTTCTTATCAGTAGTCTTTCATTTGTGATAAGCTGAAATTGGATTTTATTTTTCAAGGTCCTAAACATGCAACTTTCGGATGGAGGACAAGGAGATGTCCCTGTTGATGAAAACAAACTCCATGGTAAACCTGATAAAACCTTGCGCTTTTCCCTCTGCAGTGATAATCTGGAAGGCATATCTGAAGGTGAAGGGTTACTTCATTCAGAGAGTGTGTGATTCAAGTAATATTTTGTTTTGTGTTCTTTAAAGGAGCCTTATAAATTATATTAAGCCATCTGTGCCTCTCACTAAAAAGAGTAATGAAATTTTCTTCTATGAGCATTAACAGTTGGCTATAAGATTGTTGAATAGAATAAAATTAAGATTGCAAGAGGCTGATGGTTATATAAAATGAAGACAATTTAAGTCTTCATTCAGCATTAAATAGAATAACAGCAAGTTTTCTCAGTATTGATCTCTGTGAAAGCTTCTAGAGCTCCTTTAGAAAGATATAATGCATGTACAAATGGGGAGAGATGACTTACTAGTATTTCAGGATGTCGTGCATACTTTTATTGTTCTGTGTTCCTTTATCCAGACACTCACACATGCCAATCAAGATATCCCTGAGTAAAAAAGGCAACTGAGGGCTGGGAATGTAGCTCAGTTGATAGAATGCTTGTCTGCTATCCCTGGGTTTAATTTTCAGTAGTGGATGGGGTAGGGGGAGAAACTGTAATTCCATATATTAGAATATTTTTTTCCTCTTTTTCATAAAAATCACTTGAGTCATATATGCTGATTCTAAAAAATGTAGAAATAAATCTGTAATTTTTAATTTTACATTTTTATAGTTAATATTTTATCTTATTTGTAGTAAAATTAAGTTTATGATGCTTTAGAACTTTTGTAGTTTAATAATATCCTGTTAATGTTTGCCTTTGTAATTTGGATGATTTTTTCCTTTATATATATATATATNAGCACCCTCATAGCAGCTAACAACCATCAGTAAATTCAGTTCCAGGGGACCTGATTTCCTCTGTTGACCTTGGCAGGCATTGCATTGCATGGGTGCACTTACATGCATGTACACAATATACTCATACATATAAATAAAATATTTAAAAATATATTTTAATGACCCTTTGAGAATTTCATACAATTTATTTTTATTATATTTAGAGGCTCTTCCCACATCTCCACCCCCCACCTTACTATCCCATACTATATGTCATCTACTGTTTGTTTTAAAGGCCTGTGGGTTCTAAATTATATTCTCCAAATGTTCTTGCATGTGGGGCCATTCCCTGGCGTCCAGTCAGTCACCATCCCTGACATCTCACCCTTAAAGAAAATGGTCTCTCCATCACCCAGTATTTACCAATTGTCCATTGTAACTCAGCTAGCGCTTGGACTTTTCCCTAACCCTTATTCATGTCTTTATTTTTAATAAATTGCCTAGAAAATCCATGTTTACTCAGGCTTTAGAGATGCAGTTTTGACATTTTATCTATTAGAGAGAGTTGTGGTTTGTTTAAAAGTTTTGCTCCACTGAAGCCAGTATGCTTCACCTCAGATGTTCTGTCTAGCTTTCTGAAGCTATGTCCACTGGGATGCAATCATGATATAGTTATAGAAAGACTCCCCAAAACTTTACAAACTAGGTAGTAAGAGAAAGGATTAGAAATCAATGAAAAAATTACACAAAAAATGAACAAAACCTTGTTGATTATTTCTGTAACTTATTATTTTTTTATTTTTTGGTCTTTTCGAGACAGCGTCTTCCTGTAGCCCCAGCTGTCCTGGAACTCACTCTGTAGACCAGGCTGGCCTTGAACTCACAGACATCCGCCTGCCTCTGCCTCCCAAGTGCTAGGATTAAAGGCATGCGCCACCACACCCGGCAGTTAATTATTTTATTAGTTCTTTATGATAAGTTTCTAGAAGCAAAACTGGGGGCTCAAAGGGCATCTGTGTTTTAAAATAAATAAGCACAATATTAAAATCATTTTAAGCCAGGGCTCAGAGGGCGGTGATAGTAGCATTGAGGGTTTAAGACTGTTGGGAGTTTCATACTGAGACCTTGTTTCAAAACAAATTAGAACAAAAACTAATCAGTTTTAGTCTCTTCAACACATGAGATACTGTAGGGTGGCTTATGAGTGTTTAAAGGATTGCTCACAGGGAAATGCTTCTCTAGGTCCTTCCAATCGCTCCAACTCAGTATCTTCTCTGGACCTGGAAGGAGAGTCTGTATCTGAACTTGGGGCAGGACCTTCTGGGAGTAATGGAGTTGAAGCACTACAGCTATTAGAACATGAGCAAGGTAAAGTATTGGTGAACACCTTTGTACTTACAATGGGAAGAGAAGTAATATGTTTGCATACAAGTTGGCTGTTTTGATACCATTAAAGTTACATTTATCCTTATTCCTTTAAGTTCCTTTTTCTGTTTAATATTTTACTTATTTATTTTTGTTTTTTTTAAGATAGGGTCTCCTTGTAGTCTCAGCTGTCCTGGAACTTGCTATATAGACCAAGCTGGCTTGAACTCACAGATAATCCACCTGCCTCTGCCTCCTGAGTGCTGGGATCAAAGGCGTGCACCACCACACATGGCTTGTTATTTTTATTTTATGTGTGTGAGTTTATTGTCTGCATGTGTGTAAGTGCATTTAGGTCATTCAGTGCCCAAGGAAACCAGATGTCAGATCTCTTAGAACCAGACTTAGGGACTGTTGTTAGGCACCATGTGGGTGCTAGGATAAACCCTGGTTCTTTGCAAGGTCAGCCAGTGTGCTTAACCACTGAACCATCCCTCCAATGTGTGTGTCTGTGTGTCATGTGTTCCCTCCCCCTCCCCCCCCCCCCCGTTTTGTCTTTTAGAGATAGTCTCCCTGAAGCCCCGGCTGGCCTGGAACTCAACCGTGTAGATCAGGGTAGCCTTGATCTCACAGAGATCAAAAAAAGTTTTCAGGGTGCTTGCTATATAAGCATAAGGACTTGAGTTCAATCCCTAGCACCCACATAAAAAACACACATCTAAGCCAGGTGTGGTGGCACACACCTTTGATCCTAGCACTTGAGAGGCAGAGGCAGGCGGATCTTCATGAGTTCCTAGCTGGGTGTGGTGGCATATGCCTTTAGAAAGAGGCAGAGGCAGGTGGATCTCTATGAGATCGAGACCAGCTTGGTCTTCATAGCAAGTTCTAGCTGAGCAGTTGGGGCTGCAAGGAGACTCTCAAAAAAATAAAAACACCAACAGCAAAACATCCACAACCCTAGCACAGGGAAGGGTAAAAGAATGGAAGGGTATGCAGCAGAGACAGGCAGATTCTTGGAGCTCATTGACTTCTAGCCTATACACATATACCATGCACACAGAAAAACTTCTAGTTTAGGGCAGAGATCTTTAGGTAGCTTTAAAGGAAATTCTGTTTTTTAAGTCTTCTATGAAGTTCTAGTTCCGTCCTGTTTTAAAAAGGAAAAGAATATTGCCATTGGGGTTTGTGTGGCTTGAATGAAAAGTATTGCTATATTTTATTGGATCAGTTTATCAATGGATCACTTCATATTAAATTTACCATACATAGCCGGGCATGGTGGGCACACCTTTAATGGAGGTAGGTGGATCTTTGTTGAGTTCAAGGCCAGCCTGGTCTACAGAGCGAGTTCCAGGACAGCTGGTACTAAAAGGGAGACCCTGCCTCAAAAATACCAGAAAAAGGAAAAAACTAAAAAAGAAAAAAAAATTTTACCATATATAAGAACCACCTAAAATTTTATTAGCTTACAACAGAAATTGAATAAAAATCATGTCTTTTGTCAAGCCTTTGGATTGGTTGATTCCAGTATAGAAGTTGACAGTCTTTACCTATGAAACGCTACATTAAAAAGTGAATTGAGGGGCTGGAGAGATGGCCTAGCGGTTAAGAGCGCCAACCGCTCTTGCAGAGGACCCGGGTTCGATCCCCAGCACCCACATGGTGGCCGAGAACCGTCTGAAACTCCAGTTCCAGGAGAACTCCAGCTCCAGGGGAATCCGAAACCCTCTTCTGACCTCCGCGGCATTGCACGACACGGGTGCACAAACTTGCATGCAGACAGTACATTCATACACATACAGAAATAAATAATAATAAAAAAAAAATTAAAAAAAAAAAGTGAATTGAGGTGGCTCATGATATTAATCCTAGCGCTTGGGAGGCAGAGGCAGAGGCAGACGGATCTCTGTGAATTACAGGCCAGCCTAGTCTACATAGTGAGTTCTAGGCCAGCTGGGACTACAGGGAGATACATTCTCAAAAAAAAAAAAAAAAAAAGAAAAAGAAAGTTGAGAGGTAGGCATGATAATTGTTAGCTGAAGTAGGAAGATTAGTAGTTCATGCCCATTTTGAGGCTTTTTTTTTTTTTGGTCTTTTGGAGACAGGGTCCTCCCTGTAGCCCCAGCGGCCTGGAACTCTGTAGACAGGCTGGCCTGTGACTCACAGTGATCCGCCTGCCTCTCCTCCTGAGTGCTAGGATTAAAGGCGTGGTGCGCCACCAGGCACCTGGCAAGGCAGTTCTTAAAAAAAAAAAAAAAAAAAACTAGAAGAAAAGGAATTATTGTGAGGCCTTAGGCTAAATTCCCAGCACAAAATGAAACAGAACAAAAAAAGTGAGTTGTGGGGCTGAATAGATAGCTCAGTGGGTGAGAGTGCTTCTGTTCAAACTTGAAGACTGAGTTTGAAGCCCTGGCACCCATGTATAAACTAGGCATAGTCATCTGTGCCTATAACCTCAGCGTTGGGCAATAGGGCTGGAGGATCCCCCCAGCCTAACCAGAATGTAGAACTTACAGTTCAGTGGAATATGGTGGAAAGTGATAGAGGAGGGTGCCTGATGTTTTCCTCTGGCCTCCATATGCGTGCAGTCTCCTCCATACACACAGAAAGTTGCAGGAAATTGCTCTAGAAAAGAATGAAAAGTCTAGAATGCAGACTGATTGAGTTAGGTCGAGTGAAATACCTTTATTATGGGTTTGTCACCTAACAACACAATAACAGGACATGATAAACTACTCCAGGCACTTATTTTTGTCTTTATGTTCTTCTCATTAGATCTGGCTCACTCCTCTAGCTCTAGTCAGCAGTGGTTCAGTGGGCATCTCTGCCGTCTAAAGTAGGGATGAATTGGGCATTGGGGAGCAGGCTGGTCTGGGTAGGTCTAGGCTGGACTACATAGTTATTAATGACAAAATATGTAATTTGGAATTCAAAGACAAAATTCATTCAGGTTTATCAAAAACTTATAGGTGTATACCTTTAATCCTGGCACTGGGGAGACAGAGGCAGGTGGATGTCCGTGAGTTCAAGGCCATCTGGGACTACAGGGAGACCCTGTCTCAAAAAGACAAAAAAATATTATACCTGTGTCAATTTTAAAGTTCTTTATTTTGTTTTTGATAGCTACAACTCAGGATAATCTTGATGATAAACTGAGGAAGTTTGAGATTCGTGACATGATGGGACTCACAGATGATAGGGACATATCAGAAACAGTGAGTGAGACCTGGAGCACAGATGTACTGGGAAGTGACTTTGACCCAAACATTGATGAAGATCGCCTGCAGGAGATTGCAGGTAACTGCCATTCAGTGTCTCTGGACAGAGCTGTTTAGTTGTTCATCCCTCTGTTCTTCATGGGAGGGGTGTTAGTGCTTTAACAAATGTGCCTGAGTACTGACTCAGAAACTGTGGTTATCTGTGTGCAACATGATGTTAGAGTAATTTTAACCTAAACATAGTTCATGTTTTCCCTTCTGCATTCAATCTCCTCTACTCTCCACTTCCCTTAAAATGAGAAAAACCAGAGCCATGAAATAACTCAGCAAATAAAGGCTTTTGCTGCAAGGTCTAGTGACCTGAGTTTGATCTTTGGGACCCATATGGGGAAGGAGAGACCTATCTTCCACAGGTTGTACTCTGACCTCCATGTGCACTGTGGCCTGGGAGCATATATACACACAGTAAATGTTAAAAGAAAAAGCAGTCTTTACAGATTGTAGCCGTAAAATATAGACAATAGAGCTGGGCATGTTGGCACATGCCTTTAATCCCAGCACTCGGGAGGCAGAGGCAGGCGAATCTCTTGAGTTCAAGGCTAGCCTGGTCTACAGAGTGAGTGACAGCACAGCTAGAGCTACAGGGAGACCCTGTCTCAAAAAGACCAAATAAATAAATAAATATATGGATAGTGATCTTCTCCAAAATACAGGCTGGACATGTACTTCATTGGTAGAGCATTTGTGATGGTTTTGATTCTACTCTTAACACCACTGAAAAACACAGAAAACAATAAATACAATTCATTTCTGGAAGAATTAGTTCTGTTCTAGAGGATAACCAGTTTTTCCTTTTTCTTTTTGCACTATCCGAGTTATTGAGCTATAATATCAAAATCCATTCTCTTCAGAATACTGTTTTATTAATTCCAAAATCTTATATATCTCAGCCTTATAACCAGCATCTTCATTTTCTTTTGTCGAACATAGACAACAGAGACTGGTAGGAACTTGCTGTTACCTGTCGCTGAGCTTCGGCAGACACACGGCCAGTTTTGTTTCTCCTGTTCTCTTTCCCTTTGTTCTCCTTTACCATCATGTTTAGGCATTTTTACCATCAAGTTCCAGACATTCTTTTTATTTGCAATTCTTTTAATAAAATATAATTTCCATATGTAACTTTTCTCAAAACTTCTATATGTCTTGAAGTAGAATTATTCTTTTATTAGATTAAAGCAAAAGTAGCAGAGCATTGTTACATTGAGGTTTGTGGGGGGGTTTTTGTAGCCCCATCTGGCCTGGACTTCATTATGTAGATCAGGCTGGCCTTGAAGTCATAGAAATCTGTCTACCTCTGCCTCCTGAGTGCTGACATTAGGTGTATACAACTACAGCTGGGGCTACAGGGAGACCCTGTTTTGAAAAAGTCTAAAAACAAAAAACCTCCATATGAGGGGCTGGAGAGATGGTTCTTTAAGAGTACTGGCTGCTCTTGCAGAAGACCCAGATTCAGTTCCTAGCACCCACATGGCAGCTAACGACTGTCTGTAACTCCAGTTCCAGTGGACCAGATGCCTTCTTTTGGCCTCCATGAGCATTGCAATGATATGGGTGCACTTATATACATACAGGCAAAATACTCATACACATAAAATACAGGGCTGGAGAGATGGCCTAGCGGTTAACAGTACTGACCGCTCTCGCAGAGGACCCGGGTTCAATCCCCAGCACCCACATGGCGGCTGAGAACCGTCTAAAACTCCAATTCCAGGAGAACTCCAGTTCCAGGGGAATCCGAGACCCTCTTCTGACCTCCGCGGCATTGCACGACACAGGTACACAAACCTGCATGCAGACAGTACATTCATACACATAAAATTAAAAAAATAATAATAAAATTAAAAAATTAAAAAATTAAATAAAATAAAAATAATTTTTTTTTTTTTTGGAGACAGGGTCTCCTTCCAGTCCCAGCTGGCCTGGAACTCACTCTGTAGACCAGGCTGGCCTTGAACTCACAGAGATCTGCCCGCCTCTGCTGTGCTATCACGCCCGGCTTAAAGAGGGTTCTTAGCTGCCCAGATGGGTGCTGGGATTAAAGGTATGCACCATCACACCTGGCTGGAGTATTTTTTAACACAGTCTTGACTTACAATGTTCAGTTACTTTCATTTGAATTGTTAAGTTTTTGTTTTGTTTTTGTCTTTTTGAGACAGGGTCTCCCTTTACTCCCAGCTGGCCTGGAGCTTGCTATGTAGACCAGGCTGGCCTTGAACTCAGATCCACTTGCCTCTGCCTTCTGAGTGCTGGGATTAAAGGCATGCACCACCATGTCCAGCTAGGTTTTCTTTTTTTTGTTGTTATTTTTATTTATTTATTTATTTATTT
>VZQC01009846.1:110782-138867 GCA_009823505.1 Rhizomys pruinosus
TTTTTTTTTTTTTTGGTCTATTCGAGACAGGGCCTCCCTGTAGCCCCAGCTGGCCTGGAACTCACTCTGTAGACTAGGCTGGCCTTGAACTCACAAAGATCCGCCTGCCTCTTTCCTCCCAAGTGCTAGGATTAAAGGCGTGTGCCACCACGCCCGGCATAAAACATTTTTTTAAAAGTACTGACTGCTCCTGAAGAGGACCTAGGTTCAATTCCCAGCAAACACATGGTGACTAACAATTGTCCATAACTCCAGTTCCAGAGGATCCAATACCACCTTCTGACCACCATGGGCATTGCACCACCTGGGTACACTTATACACATAAAATAAAAATATAAATAGCCCAGCATGGTGGCGCACGCCTTTGATGCTAGCACTCAGGAAGCAGAGGCAAGTGGATCTCTGTGAGTTCAAGGGCAGCCTGGTCTACAGAGTGAGTTCCAGGCCAGCTGGGGCTACAGGGAGACCCTATTTCAAAAAGACCCCCCCCCAAAAAAAAAAGATTCTTGAAGTAGTACAGTTATATGTACAAAGAAAAGGGAAAGGTTATTGGTTGAGCTTTGGGTTACCCCAGTATTTTTCAATTAGGTTTACTGGGACAGTGACAAAACAGACTGTAATATACTTTTATTTGTTGTTTTCTGAGACAGTCTGTCTCTGTACCCCAGGCTGGCTTTTAACTCAAGATCCTCCCACCTCAGCCTCCCAAATACTAGGCCTACAGGCCTCTACCACCATACACAACTAAAAAAACAAAAACAAACAAAAAAATATATATGTTTGACAGATATGAAACATATTGTTAAAATTTTCAAGTGGAGCCTGGGTGTAGTGGTACATGTCTTTAATCCCAGCACTCAGGAAGCAAAGGCATGAGGATCTCTCTTGAGTACAAGGCCAGCCTGGTCTACATAGTGAGTGCCAGTCCAGCTGGGGCTACAGGGAGACCCTGTCTCAAGAAAAAAAAAAAAAAAATTCAAGTGGAAAATTAGACCATTTAAAAAATATTTTATTTATTATGTTTATTTTTATATATATACGAGTATATTGTCTGCATGTGTGTTAATGTACTCATTTTGTGCAATGCTCACAGAAGTCAGGAGGTGTCAGATCCCCTGGAACTGGAGTCACAGACAGTTGTTAGCCTTCATGTGTGGGCACTGGGAATTGAACCTGGGTCTTCCACAAGAGCAGTCAGTGCTCTGAACTGCTGACCATCTCTCCTGCTCATAGACCATTTCTTTTCCTCTTTTCCTTTTTTTTGGTCTTTTTGAGACAGGGTCTCCTTGTAGCCCCAACTGGGTTGGAACTGGCTATGTAGACCAGGCTGGCCTTGAACTCAGAGATCCGCCTGCCTCTGCCTCCTTAATGCTGGAAGTAAAGGCATGTACCACTATACCCAGCCTAGACCATTTATTTTCATCAAGAAAAAATGAATTGTTGGATAGTGTTAATTAACATTGCAGATGCATTCTTAATCTATGTTAAATTATTTTTGAAGCAATTTTTTTGTAACTCATCAGTGTTTGGTGTGGATCATGGTTTAGTATTTTCTACCATTTCATCCCAAGCTCAGATCCTGTAATTTGATTCCTTGGCCCTTATACTTAAATTTATCCCTGGTACTGGTGAGATGGCTTAGCAGGTAGGGTACTTTCAGCCAAGCCTGATCAATGGAAAGAGAGAACTGATTCCCAGAGTTTCTCTCCTGAACTTCACATGTGCTTGGGCATGCATACATACATGTAAACAATGTACACATTGTGAGTTCAAGGCCAGCCTGGTCTACAGAGTGAGTTCCGGGACAACTGGGAGTACAGGGAGACCCTGTGTCAAAAAGACCAAAAAAAAAGTATAATTTAGCCTTGGGAATAATTTGGGCCATTGGGCTACTTATTATTTATTTTGTCTTTTTGAGACAGGGTCTGCCTGTAGCCCCCAGCTGGCCTGGAATTCACTATATAGACTAGGCTGGCCTTGAACTCAAAAGATCCACCTGCCTCTGGGTCTGCCTCCCAAGTACTGGGATTAAAGGTGTGCACCACCATGCCCTGTAATTTGGCCCTTTTAAAAGATGCTTAAAATTTTGTTTAGTTTTTTTTTTTAATATTTTTAATTTTATTTATTTTTGCATGTGTATGAGTGTACTGTCTGCATGTAGGCCTGTGCACCTGTGTCGTGCAATGCTGCGGAGGTCAGAAGAGGGCATTGGATTCCCCTGGAACTGGAGTTAAAGATGGTTCTCAGCTGCCATGCGGGTGCTAGGGATCGAACCCAGGTCCTCTGTAAGAGCAATTGGTGCTCTTAACCGCTAGGCCATCTCTCCAGCCCCTTGTTTAGTTTTTAAACACAACAGAGAAACTGGATTGTTTTGTATATAAGACTACTTCCACCTGAAATGCTATCACAAGTACTTCGGGGGATTTATCTTGTATATGTTATTCTTAGAGGGAATAATGCATGAACTTTATAAATTCTTGAACTGTGTATTGCCATATAAAATATGTACAGTATTCATATCATCTATCTCTTTAAAAAGTTAGCTTATGTTGTTGTATAATATCTTCAGTCAAACATTTGGACAAAAGTCATGACACCTGGGTCAGGATTTTCAGTGCCATTTAGCAAACCAACTGTCTTTATGCAGCTAGCAAGAACTATATAGTAGTTTTCACTTTCAATTTTATGTAAGTCATTCTCTTCACTATTCTGGATCCAGTCTAGCGAAATTAAAGGCAAAAGCCTAAGGTGATTTATTTCTCTTAAAAGAAAAAGCCGCTGGGCGTGGTGGCGCACGCCTTTAATCCTAGCACTTGGGAGGCAGAGACAGGCGGATCTTTGTGAGTTCAAGGCCAGCCTAGTCTACAAGGTGAGTTCCAGGACAGCTGGGGCTACAGGGAGACCCTGTCTCGAAAAGACCAAAAAAACCAAAAAAAAAGAAATACACAAGAGAGAACAGAGAGAGACTGACTCTTGATTGAAAATATTCTATACTAATGTCAATAGTTCCTTCTATCTTTTCCCTCTCTGCTTAGAATCTATACTCTGCCAACCATTATGGTAGCTGTTATTAAACACTGGTTTGTCATCTTTAAAAATGAGCCAGGCATGGTGGCGCAAGGCTTTATTTAGTCTTAGCACTTGGGAGGCAGAGGCAGGCAGATCTTTGTGAGTTCAAGGCTAGCCTGGTCTACAGAGTGAGTTCCAGGACAGCTGGAGCTACAGGGAGACCCTACCTCATTAATAAAAAAAAATTAAAAAAAAAAACAAACCACCATGCTGGCGGGCTGGAGAGATGGCCTCCAGCGGTTAAGAGCGCCGACCGCTCTTGCAGAGGAACTGGGTTCGATCCCCAACATCCACATGGCGGCGAGAGCGTCTGTAACTCCAATTCCAGGGAACTCCTGTTCCAGGGGAATCTGACACATCTTCTGACCTTCACGGCATTGCAACGACACAGGTGCACAAACAAAAGGAACATACAAATCATATAACATTCATAAAAACATAAATAAAATTAAAAAAACAAAAACAAAAAAACAAACACAAAAAACATGCTGCTCTTCCAGAGGACCTGAGTTCAGGTCCCAAAACACGTCAGGCAGCTCACAGCACCCTGTAACTCCAGCACTGTACTCTCATGCACAAACTGCCCCCCAACACATATAAACATATAAAGGGGGGAGGATTTCTGCAAGTTCAAGTTTAGTCTGCTCTATATACAAGTTATAGGCCAGCCGCAAACTATATGGGGCTATTATCTTTTAAAAGGGGGGGGGGCTGGAGAGATGCCTAGCAGTTAAGAGCACGACCACTCTGTGAGGACCCGGGTTCGTCCCCGCACCACATGGGGCCAAGAACCGTATGCAACTCCAATTCCAGGGGAACTCCCAGTCCAGGGGAATCCGCACCCTCTTCTGACCTCCGCGGCATTGCACGAACACGGTGCACGGACCTTGCATGCAGTCAAGTACATTCATGACACGTAAGGAAATAAATAAAATTAATTAAAAAAAAATTAAAAGGTGGGGGGTTGTGTTTGAGGATCCCGGTTCAGTTCCTATCACCCAATGGCAGATCAACACCTGTCCTTTTAACTGCTGTTTCAGGAATCCAATGCCCTTTTCGGCTCTCTGAAGGGCTTGTACAAACCGGTAGCATACTACATACAGGCAAAAAATCCTCATACAATAATTTTTAAAACTTAGCCGGGCTGGTGGCACAGCCTTTAATCCACGCACTTGGAGGCAGAAGAGGCAGGCGGATCTTTGTTGAGTTCAAGGCCAGCCGGTCTACAAAGTGGTTCCAGGATAGCTGGGCTACAGAGAACCCCTCTGTCTCGAAAACACACCCGACCCACCCACACACACACACACACACAAAAATACCACAAACACAGAAAGCAGCTTTTTGAGGTCCTCCCCACTGCACCATTAGCTTTTAAAAATTTACTTATGTGGGTGAGAGATGGCTAGAGGTTAAAGTGCCAACTGCTGATGCAGAGGGCCCTCAGGTTCCATCTCCCCAGTACCCACATGGCGTGAGGAACCATCTTTAAACTCCAGTTCCAGGGGAGATCCGACACCCTCTTCGTGACTCAGACAGTACTGCACGACCACGGGTGCAAGACCTTCATGCAGACGGTTAATTCATACCCTAAAAATAAAGGCGGGCGTGGTGTTGCATACCTTATTTTATAGCACTCAGAGAGAGAGAAACAGGCGGATCTTTGTGAGTTCAAGGCCAGCCAGTCTACAGAAGTTAGGTTCCAGGACAGCTGGGGGCTACAGGGAGCCCTGTCTCAAAAAGACCAAAAAATAATAAATAAATAAATAAATAATAAATAAAAATAAATAAATAAAAATTAAAAAATTTTTACTTATATAACTTAGCTACTGATTTTTTTTGTTTGAGAGACATGTTTTCTATAGTAGTCCAAACTGAGGCGATAGGCATTTGCCATTGCCTAACATGCTTTTAAGGGGCAAGAGAGCTGGTCAGTGGGTAAAGGTAACTTGCTTCTCTTGTAGAGGACATGGGTTTCAATTCCAGCAACCCACATGGCAGATGACCACTGTCCCTTAAGCTTCAGCAGCAGAGATCCAACACCCTCTTGCCAACATGCACCAAAAGCATTGATGACACATACACATAACTAAAAACAAGAATAAATAAAAAAAATTTTTTTTTCATGTTTCCATTTTTTATTTGTGTTCCCAAATTCAAAAATTCAGATTCTTACACCAGTTAGAATGAAGAACATCTCAAGTGAGATAATGCAGCAACTTTCGTATGACAACAATCATTTCTCTTTCACACTTTTTCTGTTTCATACAACTGTACTGGACAGAAAATTGGATTGGCACGGGCTTAGTCGAAAATGTGTCAAAAAACAACAAACAAACACCACCACAAAGGGAGTTTCTACTTTTCTGCAAGTCAAAGTTTCAATAACCTTATTTTCTTTTTTTTTTTTAACTCAGAAGGCACATGGAACTGAAAAATTTTAGCCTGCCAATTTTATTCAACTACTCTGACAAATAAGCACAAACAACAGTCTCAACACTGCAGACTTTGGAGGGTTGAGATGTAGACATTATCTTTAGTAGATTCAACTATTTTGCTCTGATAATTTGGCTTTTTCTTTTTTTTTTTTGTTTATTTTTTTGGTCTTTTCGAGACAGGGTCTCCCTGTACGCCGCAGCTGTCCTGGACCACTGCCTTAGACTAGCTGCCTTTGCAACTCACAAAGATCCGCCATGTCCTCTGCCTCCCAAGTGGCTAGGATTTAAAGCTTGCGCCACCACGCCCCTAGCGGCTTTTTCTTTTAAGGAACAAAACACCTTAGGCTTTGGCCTTTAATTTCGCTAGACTGGATCCAGAATGTGAGCGAATGACTTACATAAATTTGAAAGTGAAAACTACTATATAGTTCTTGCTAGCGCAGTAAGAAGCAGTTGGTTGCCTCAATGGCACTGAAACATCCTGACCCAGGGGGTGTACTGGATTTTGTCCAAATGTTTGACCAGACGATTCACAACTTTATAAGCTAACTTTTAAAGAGAGTGACATGAATACTGTACCTATTGGTTATATGGCAATGACACAGTTCAAGAATTTATAAAGTTCATGCATTATTCCCTCTAAGAATAACATATACAAGATAATCCCCCAAGACCTTTGTGATAGCATTTCAGGTGGAAGCAGTCTTATATCAAAACAATCCAGTTTCTCTGTTGTGTTTAAAAACTAAACAAGGGGCTTGAGAGATGGCTGCGGTTTAAGAGCACCAAATGCCTCTTCCAAGGACCTGGGTGCATCCCTAGCACCCGCATGGTCGATGAGAACCATCTATTACTCCATTCACAAGGGCATCCAATGCCCTCTTCTGACCTCCCGCAGCATTGCATGACACAGGGCAAGGCCCCTACATGAGACAGTACACTGCATACACATGCAAAAATAAATAAATTAAAAAATTGAAAAAAACAAAACTAAACAAATGTTTAAGCATCTTTTAAAAGGGCCAAATTACAGGGCAATGGTGGTGCCCACCTTTGATCCCAGTCTTGGGCAGCAGACCAGAGGCAGGGGATCTTTGAGTTCAAGAGCAAGCCATCCAGTCTATATAGGAATTCCAGGCCAGCTGTGGGGCTACAGGCAGACCTGTACCTAAAAAGACAAATAAATAAATAATAGTAGCCCAATGGCCCCAAATGATTCCAAGCTAAATATAGTGCTTTTTTTTGTCGTTTTTGACACAGGGTATCCTGTACTTCCCAGTCTGTCCCGGAACTGCACTCTGTAGACCAGGCCTTGGCCTTGAACCACAATGTGTACATTGTTTACATAGTAGTATGCATGCCCCAGAGCAAATGTTGAAGTCGAGGAGAAAACGTTCTGGGATCCATTTCTCTCTTTCCATTGATCAGGCTTTGCTGAAAGTACCCTACCCTGCTACCATATCTCACAGTAACCGGGATACATTTAAGTATACGGGCCAAGGAATCAAATTACAGGATCTGAGCTTGGGATGAAATGGTAGAAAATACTAAACCATGATCCACACCAAACACTGATGAGTTACAAAAAAATTGCTTCAAAAATAATTTAACATAGATTAAGAATGCATCTGCAATGTTAATTAACACTATCCAACAATTCATTTTTTCTTGATGAAAATAAATGGTCTAGGCTGGGTATAGTGGTAATCCTTTACTTCCAGCATTAAGGAGGCAGAGGCGGCGGATCTCTGAATTCAAGGACCAGCCGGTCTACATAGCGCAGTTTCCAGCAACCCAGTTGGATACAAGGGACCTTCTCAAAAAGACAAAAAAAGGACAAGAGGGTGAAAAGAAATGGTCTCTGAGCCAGGAGAGATTGTCAGCAGTTCAGAGCACTGATGCTCCTCTTTGTGAAGACCCAGGTTCATTCCCAGTGCCCACACATTGAAGGCTAACAATGATCCCTGTGACTCCAGTTCCAGGGGATTTGACACCTCACTGACTTCTGTGAGCATTGCACAAAATGAGTAACATTAACACACATGCAGACAAGATACTCGTATATATATAAAAAAATAAACTAAATAAATAAAATATTTTTTAAATTAAAAAAAACTTCGCATTTTTTTTTTTTCTTGTCTTTGAGACAGGGCCGTTCTCCCTGTAGCCCCAGCTGGACTGGAGACCCACTATGTAAGACCAGTGGCCTTGTACTGCAAGAGAGATCCTTCTGCCTTTGCTTCTGAGTGCTGGGATTAAAAGACATGTACCACTACACCCAGGCTCCACTTGAAAATTTTAACAATATGTTTTCATATCTTCGCAAACTATATATTTTTTTGTTTGTTTTTGGTTTTTGTTGTGTGTTGGTGGTAGAGGCCTGTAGGCCAGAATTTGGAGGCTGAGGTGGGTGGATCGTGAGTTCAAAACAGCCCGCTGGGGTACAGAGCAGACGGTCCTCAGAACAACAACAAATAAAGTATATTACAGTGCTGTTTGTCACTGTCCAGTCTACCTATGAAAAATACTGGGGTAACCAACGCTCAACCAATAACCTTCCCTTTTTCTTTGTAACCTAACGTACTTTCTGTTTCTTTTTTTTTTTTTGGGGGGGGGGGTCTTTTTTGAATAGGTCTCCCCTGTACGCCCCAGCGTGCCGGAAACTCACTCTGTAGAGCAGGCCTGTCCCTTGAACTCACAGAGTCCACTTGCCTCTGCTTCCTGAGTGCAGCATGCAAAGGCGTGCGCCACCATGCTGGGCTTTTATATTTTTATTTTAATGTAGGTAGTGGTACTCGTGGTTGCAATGCACTCAGAGTGTCAGAAGGATGGTATTGGATCCCCCTGGAACGGAGTTATGGACAATTGTTAGTCACCATGTGTTTGCTGGAATTGAACTCTAGGTCCTCTCAGGAGCGTTCAGTACTTTTTAAAAAACATGTTTTATGCCGGCGGTGGCCCACACGCATTTAATCCTAAACTTGGGAGAAGAGGGCAGGCGAATCTTTGTGAGTTCAAAGGCCAGCCTAGTCTACAGAAGTGAGTTTCAGGCCAGCTGGGCTACAGGGAGTGCCTGTCCGAATAGACACAAAAAAAAAAAACAATATATTACTTTAGCGCAAACTATATCTAATACAGAAATTAGGATATCTTACATTTAAAAGTTCTATGCAAAAGAAAAGGAAAACAATGACAGCATACTAACCTGAATCACTTGGCAATACCTCTACACTCCAAGCTTCACTTGTTGTCTCTGATATGGTAGAGCCAGTACAGGGGTCCAGGAGCACAGACCCTGAACCTGGGAGGCACAACAAACTGCCTAACATGTTCTCTGCTGCTGCACCTGTAGAACGGAGGGGAGTTTTAGAAAGAGCTGATGGGGGGAGAGCAATGGTAAAGGCCACACACTAAACTAAATAAGGAAGTGACCGGGTAGGAATCATTTCATTTAAGCACACCACTAAAAACACATAAACGTAAAACCCTTCCGCAGGTTCCTCCTGTCACCTTGGACACCTTGCGAGAAAACAAAGATTTTAGGTTAATTCAACTACTTTCACCTTAATTTTCAAGAAAATTGTTATCTATGCTCTGGTATTTTTCTTTTTTTTTTTTTTTTTTTTTTTTTTTTTTTTGGCTTTTCGGAGACGGATTTCCCTGACCCCAGCTGTGGAACTCACTCTGTATGACCAGGCTCGGGCCTATGGAACTGACAAAGATACTGCCTGCCTGCTGCCTCCCAAGTCTAGGATTAAGG
The DNA here is from genome assembly GCA_009823505.1 of Rhizomys pruinosus. Lineage (NCBI taxonomy): Eukaryota > Metazoa > Chordata > Mammalia > Rodentia > Spalacidae > Rhizomys > Rhizomys pruinosus. Next base: position 120,048 of record VZQC01009846.1, read on the forward strand.
CTGTGCCACCACGCAGCTAACATGATTTTTTCTTTTTAAAAAAAAAAAATTTGGTTTTGGTCTTTTTGAGAACAGACAGGTCTCCAGTAAGACCAGAACAGCCTGGAACCTTCTATGTTAGAGGAAGGGCTGGCCCTGAACTCAAAGATTCACTTGTGTTTGCTTCCCAAGTGCTGGGATTAAAGACATGCATAACCATGCCTGGTTTATCTTCATAAAACTTACAGTCCTACAGGAATTACAGAACCTCAAGGAATTTAACCACAGACAGTTATACTAGCCAACACAAGTTTTATTTGGCCATATTAGCCATATACATCAAGCAGCAGAATGTATTTGTTGGAAACTACACATCTCTTTTATAGCCCTCACTCAACTATAAATACAGCTTGCTATCAACAATGTCATTTTGGCATCTGGAACAAAACCAATTGTGAAATCTATGCATAGAACTTAGAAATAAAAGAAACTAGCGTGGCGGGGCGTGGTGGCCGCACGCCTTTAACCAGCATTGGGAGGCAGAGCAGGCGGATCTTCTGTGAGTTCCAAGGCCGAGCCTGGTCTACAGAGTGGCTCCAAGGCCAGCTGGTGCTAAAAGGGGACCCTGTTCAAAAAAGACAAAACAAATAATAAATAAATACTAAATAAATACAATACAAATATAATAAATAAAAATATAAAACAAAAAAAAGAAAAAACCTAGCTGGACATGGTGGGGATGGCCTTTATCCCAGCATCTCAGGAGGCAGAGGCAAGTGGATCTGAAGTTCACCACATGGTTACCTAGGCGGGTCTACATAGCAGCCCAGGAGTGGTGAGTAAATGGGGACCCTGTCTCAAAAAGAACAAACAATAAAAAAACTTAACAATTCAAATAAAAGTATACTGAAAAAACATTGTATCAATGCTGTGTCATAAATTAAATTACATTCAGCAGGCTTGATGGCATATTCTTTTAATCCAGCACCCACTGGGCAGCTAAGAACCCTCTTAAGCCTGGGCATGGATAGCACAGCAGGCGTGCAGATCCTCCTGTGAGTTCAAGGCAGCCTGGTCTACAGATGAGTTTCCGGCCAAGCTGGGACTAAAAAAAAGGGAGACCCTGTCTCAAAAAGAAAAAAAATGATTTTTTTTTTATTTAATTTTTTAATTTATTTCATTTTATTCGTATTATTTTTTATTTTGTTGTTGACTGTAACTGTCTGCATGTAGGTGTGTACCTGTGTCGTGCAATGCCGCGGCAGGTCAGAAGAGGGGTCTCGGATCCCTGGAATGGGTTATTCTGGAATTGGACGTTTTAGGACGGTTCGCAGGCCGCCATGTGGGTGCTGGGGATTGAAACCCGAGGCTCCTCCTGCGAGACGGTCAGTACTGTTAAAGCCGCTGGCCATCTCTTCCAGCCTCTGTATTTATTGTTCGTATATTTGGCTGTAGTCGAACTCGCAACCCATATCATTGCAATGCTCCTTGGAGGGCCAAAGAGTCAACTGGTCCCTGATGATTTCTTGGATTGGATTACAGACAGTCGTTTAGCTGCCATGTGGGTGCTAGGAACTGAATCTGGGTCATCTGAAGAGCAGCCACGACTCTTAAGAACCATCTTGCTCGGGGAACCGTGGAGAGATGGCCTGCGGTTAAGAGCGCCGACCGCTCTTACGAGGACCCGGTGAGGTCGATCCCCAGCACCCACAGGACGGCCGAGAAGAAACCGTCTGAAACTCCAATCACCAGAACTCCAGTTTCCAGGGAATCTGACCCCTATTACTGACCCCGCGGCATGTGCACGACAGGGTGCACAGACCTGATGCAGACAGTACATTATACACATTTTTTTACGGCAATTAGATTAAATAAAAAAAACAAAAAAAACAAAAAAAAAAAAAAAAAAAAAAAAAAAAGAACTTTTTTTCATTCATCAGCTCCTCATGAGGTTTTTTGTTTTGACTTTTTCAAAACAGGGTCTCGCCGTAGCACCAGCTGTAGTTTGTATCACACCTAATTCAGCACAATAGGAGCAAGGTAGACAGGATTTCTATGACTTAAAGCAGCCTGATCTACATAATGCAAGTCAGGCCAGATGGGGCTACAAAACCCCCCCCACAAACCTCAATGTAACAATGCTCTGCTACTTTTGCTTTAATCTAATAAAAGAATAATTCTACTTCAAGACATATAGAAGTTTTGAGAAAAGATTACATATGGAAATTATATTTTATTAAAAGAAATTGAAATAAAAAGAATGTCGGAATCCTTGATGCGTAAAAATGGCCTCTTAAAACACTGACTGGTAAAGGCAACAAAGGGAAAAGAAACACAGGATGAAACAAAAATGGCCGTGTTTGTGTCTGCCGAAAGTAGCGAAAGGTAACAGCATAGTTCCTACCACGTCTCTGTTGTCTATGTTCGACAAAAGAAAATGAAGATGCTGGTTATAAGGCTGAGATATATAAGATTTTGGAATTAATAAAACAGTATTCTGAAGAGAATGGATTTTGAATTATAGCTCAATAAAACTTTTTAAAAAAAAAAAAAAAGGAAAAGGAAAAAAAATGGTCATCCTCTAGAAACAGAAATAACTTTCCAGAAATGAAATTTTACTTATTGTTTTCGTGTTTTTCAGTGTGTTAAGGTAGACATCAAAACCATCACACTGCTCTACCAATGAAGTACATGTCCAGCCTGTATTTTGGAGAAGATCACATCCATATATTTATTATTTATTTGTCTTTTTCGACCGGGTCTCCTGTAGCTCTAGCCGTGCGTCACCCCACTATGTAGACCAGGCTAGCATTGTTGAACTCAGAGATGCCTTTTTTTGCCTCTGCCTCCGAAGTGCCGGGATTAAATGATGTGCCAACATGCCCAGCTCTATTGTCTATATTTTACGGCTACAATCTGTAAAGACTGCTTTTTCTTTTAACTATTACTTGGTATTATATGTCCATGCCACCGTTGCACCATGGAGGGTCCGAGTACAACCTGTAGGACTATAGTTATCTCCTTCCCCATTAGGGTCCCAAAGATCCAAAACTCAGGTCACTAGACCTTGCAGCAAAAGCCTTTATTTGCTGAGTTATTTCATGGCTCTGGTTTTTCTCATTTTAAGGGAAGTGGAGAGTAGAGGAGCTTCGATGCAGAAGGGAAAACATGAACTATGTTTAGGTTAAAATTACTCTAACATCATGTTGCACACAGATAACCACAGTTTCTGAGTCAGTACTCAGGCACATTTGTTAAAGCACTAACACCCCTCCCATGAAGAACAGAGGGATGAACAACTAAACAGCTCTGTCCAGAGACACTGAATGGCAGTTACCTGCAATCTCCTGCAGGCGATCTTCATCAATGTTTGGGTCAAAGTCACTTCCCAGTACATCTGTGCTCCAGGTCTCACTCACTGTTTCTGATATGTCCCTATCATCTGTGAGTCCCATCATGTCACGAATCTCAAACTTCCTCAGTTTATCATCAAGATTATCCTGAGTTGTAGCTATCAAAAACAAAATAAAGAACTTTAAAATTGACACAGGTATAATATTTTTTTGTCTTTTTTTAAAAAAAAAACAGGGTCTCCCTGTAGTCCCCGATGGCCTTGAACTCCACGGACATCACCTGCCTCGTCTCCCAGTGCCAGATTAAAGGTATACACCTATAAGTTTTTGATAAACCTGAATGAATTTTGTCTTTGAATTCCAAATTACATATTTTGTCATTAATAACTATGTAGTCCAGCCTAGACCTACCCAGACCAGCCTGCTCCCCAATGCCCAATTCATCCCTACTTTAGACGGCAGAGATGCCCACTGAACCACTGCTGACTAGAGCTAGAGGAGTGAGCCAGATCTAATGAGAAGAACATAAAGACAAAAATAAGTGCCTGGAGTAGTTTATCATGTCCTGTTATTGTGTTGTTAGGTGACAAACCCATAATAAAGGTATTTCACTCGACCTAACTCAATCAGTCTGCATTCTAGACTTTTCATTCTTTTCTAGAGCAATTTCCTGCAACTTTCTGTGTGTATGGAGGAGACTGCACGCATATGGCGGCGCGGAAAACATCAAGTGACCTCCTCTATCACTTTCCACCATATTCCACTGAACTGTAAGTTCTACATTCTGGTTAGGCTGGGGGGATCCTCCAGCCCTATTGCCCAACGCTGAGGTTATAGGCACAGATGACTATGCCTAGTTTATACATGGGTGCCAGGGCTTCAAACTCAGTCTTCAAGTTTGAAACAGAAGCAATCTCACCCAATGTTGGTCTCTATTCAGCCCACAACTACTTTTTTGTTCTGTTTCATTTTGTGCTGGGAATTTAGCCTAAGGCCCTCCACAAATAATTCCTTTTTCTAGTTTTTTTTTTTTTTTTTTTTAAGAACTGCCTTGCCAGCGGGCACTGGTGGCGCACCACGCCTTTAATCCTAGCACTCAGGAGGAGAGGCAGGGGATCACTGTGAGTTCACAGGCCAGCCTGTCTACAGAGTTCCAGGCCGCTGGGGCTACAGGGACGACCCTGTTCTCCAAAAGACCAAAAAAAAAAAAGCTCAAAATGGCTGGACTACTACTCTCCTACTTCAGCTAACAATTTCCTGCTACCTCTCACTTTCTTTTTCTTTTTTTTTTTTTTTTTTTGGCGTTTTTTTTTTTTTTTTTTAGTTCCAGCTGGCCTGGAATCATATGTAGACGCGACTAGGCTGGCCTGTATATTACAGTGATCCGCCCTGCCTGTGTTTGCTTCTGGCTCCCACAGGCGCTAGGATTAATATCATGCGCCACCTCCATTTCACTTTTTTTTTTAATTTTTTTTTTATTATTATTTCTTTCTGTATGTTGTATGAATGTACTGTCTGCATGGCAAGTCTGTGCAAAACGTGTCGTGCACTTGCCGCGGAGGTCAGAAGGAGGGTTTCGGCTTCCCTGGAGCTGGCGTTCTCCTGGAATGGTTCTCANTTTTATTTATTTCTGTATGTGTATGAATGTACTGTCTGCATGCAAGTCTGTGCACCCGTGTCGTGCAATGCCACGGAGGTCAGAAGAGGGTCTCGGATTCCCCTGGAACTGGAGTTCTCCTGGAATTGGAGTTTCAGACGGTTCTCAGCCGCCATGTGGGTGCTGGGGATCGAACCCGGGTCCTCTGTAAGAGCGGTCGGCGCTCTTAACCGCTAGGCCATCTCTCCAGCCCCACGCAGCGTGTGTTTTTAACTGCTGAGTCATCTCTCCATTGTCAAGAGAGTTGATTTAATGTGAAACTACTCTATACCACTTACTTTGTTAAACAGCATGCTTTATTAGTGGTATAGAAACAGTTGTCATCGATATACATCAACCTATATCAGGATGTAACCTTGACTTTTTTTAATCTTTATTGTTTTTCTCTTTTTTTGTTTGTCTCTATGAGACAGGGTCTCCCTGTAGCCCTAGCTGTCCTGGAACTCACTGTGTAGACCAGGCTGGCCTTGAACTTAGAGACCTGCCTGCTTCTCCCTCCTGAGTGCTGGGATTAAAGGCATACGCCACCACACCCGGCTTATTGTTTTTCTAAATTTTATGTGTATGAGTGTTATGCCTGCATGTATGTATGTGCACCTGTGTTGTGTAGCGTCCATGGAGGTCAGAAGAGGGTGTTATATTCCCTGGAACTGGAGTTATAGAAGGTTGTTAGCAGCCATATGGGTGCTGGGGTTCAAATGTAGATCTTCTGTAAGAACAGCCAATGTTCTTAACCCCTGAGCCATCTTTCCGGCTCCATGACTTCTTTTACTTACAAAAAAATTTTAATTTGTATGGGTGTTTTGCCTGCATGTATATAAATGCACTCATATTGTCCCATGCCCCTAAAGGCCAGGCGTCAGATCCCCTGGAATTGGAGATACAGATAATTGTTAAGTACTATGTAGGTGCTGGGAACTGAGTCTGGGTCATCTGCAAAGTTGTCAGTGTTCTTAACTGCTAAACCATCACTCCAGCCCTAACTTTCACTTTTTTCACACTTGATCTAACTAGGTTTGCTAAGTAGCTTAGACTTATAGATCTCTTATACTGATTTTATTCACATCCTGATAACCTTTATCTGGATCTTAAAAGTGAAATTATGCATGCTCACTGAATCACTCTGTGACTCCTTTTGTCTTCTGTTCAGAGGCCCCAGACTTAAAGCAAGAGGAGCGCCTCCAAGAGCTGGAGAGCTGTTCTGGCCTCGGCAGCACATCTGATGATACGGATGTCAGGGAGGTCAGTTCCCGCCCCAGCACACCAGGCCTCAGTGTTGTGTCCGGTATGTCTGTCTTGTTTTAAGGACTAGGAATTTGAAGGCATTTTCCTCCTCCCCACTTAAAGTGTTACTAAAGAGATAATAGGGGTTTTTGTTGTTTTATGGTGCAATACTGGCTATTCAACCCAGGCCTTTCAGCATTTGAGGCAAGTACTCTATTACTAAGCTACACCCCCAACCCCAAGAGATATCTTTTATTTAAGCTCTGTAGTTTCCAAGGAATAAATTTACATGCCTCTGTAATCTTTGAGAGTTTAATATGTGGCTTTTACAACCTGTTGAAATAATTGGCAAACAACCCCTCTGCAACTCTTTCCATTCTTGATAGCTTCTGCTTTAATATTTAGGTATAGCATAATTCTGATTATGTTGTGTAAAACAAGATCAGCATATTTGAACAATAGTACAATTAAAGATACAGCATTCAGCCGGGTGTGGTGGCGCACGCCTTTAATCCTAGCACTTGGGAGGCAGAGGCAGGTAGATCTTTGTGAGTTCAAGGCCAGCCTGGTCTACAGAGTGAGTTCCAGGACAGCTGGGGCTATAGGGAGACCCTGTTGGGAAAACACCAAAACAATAAATAAAAAATAAAGATACAACATTCAGCAGCTTACATGTATAGAATTGGGAAATGTAAAATTTTAGGAAGTCAGATTTTTTCAAACTTAATAGTTTTTGTGTGACTACTTTGTTCTTCTTGCTGCTCATTTTACTGTATTTTCAAGGTATAAGTGCTACATCTGAGGACATTCCCAATAAGATTGAAGACCTGAGATCTGAGTGCAGCTCTGATTTTGGGGGTAAAGATTCTGTAACTAGTCCAGACATGGATGATGTAACCCATGGTGAGTGGTAGGAATGAGAATGGCTTTTCTTTTCTTTTTTTTTTTTTTTGAGAATGGCTTTTTCAGTCATATCACATTGCTGATGTTGCATCAGTCAGTATAGCACATTGGGGCATAATTTTTAAATGTTTATTAAAGCTTTAAATGTTCACATTCTAAATTTGGTTCACCTTTATCTACTTCTAGAAAAAAATCTATCAGGAAATCTGGGTATGGAGAAAGTTATGTTTTTCATAATTGTAGAAAATGTGAAATAGCTTAATACATACTTATTAGAATTTATACAAATGTTTTAAAAATGCTTTTGAAAAGATGAATTAGGGGCTGGAGAAATGGTTATTCTTAGAGAGGTCAAGGTTTGATTCCTAGCACCTGGATGACAGGTAACAACTGTGTGTAATTACAGTTCCAGGGGATCCAGTGTCCTCTTTGGCTTCTGTAGGCATTGCATATACATGGTACAATACAGACAAAATACTTGCACAAATTAAAAAAATAAGAAACAAGCATTAGGGGCTAGAGAGATGGCTCAGTGGTTAAAAGCATGGGTTTGTGCAGAGAACCCAGGTTCAATTCCTAGCACCCACATGGCAGCTAACAACTGTTGGTAACTCCAGTTCCAGGGGAGGGATCTGGCACCCTCTTCTGACCTCCATGGGCATTGCATGACACGGGTGCACTTACACACATGCAGGGAGTACATTCATACAAATAAAAATGATAAATAAAATTAAAAAAAAACTAATTAATTGGGGGCTGGAGAGATAGCCTAGCGGTTAAGAGCACCGACTGCTCTTGCAGAGGACCTGGGTTCGATCCCCAGCACCCACATGGCGGCTAAGAACCGTCTGTAACTCCAATTCCAGGAGAACTCCAGTTCCAGGGGAATCCGACACCCTCTTCTGACCTCCGCGGCATTGCACGACACGGGTGCACAGACTTGCATGCAGACAGTACATTCATACACGAACAAAAAAAAAAAAATAGGAGAAATTCCTAGAACACAAGTACTTGGAAATTTTATTTGATAATAGTTTTATGTACAAGGTAATGAAACATTTAAAATCCTGTTCATAGGTAAGGCACTGAAAAGAAAGCTCACAATGCCAGTGGCACTTTTATATGTTGCATTATGGCTTCTAGATTGCTTTCTTTTTTATATTTATTTTTCCTTCTAAACCAGAGTTTAGGTTGATAGTTTGGGCCAGCCAATTCTTTATGGGTGGGGGCTTTCCTATGAATTATAGAATAATTAACATCCCTCATTTTTACCAGTAGTGCATACCTGCCACCATTCTAGGTATAATGACCAAAAATGTCTCCAGACTCTATTGAAGGATCCCTAGGGAAGCAAATTAGCTGCTATTTGAGTAGCACTATTCTAAAGCAGCAATCTAAAAGTGTAGCCTCTGTGCACCCTTTAGGGGAGAAGGAGTATGAGAGAGAGCAAACTGTTTAGTCATGATGATGCTTGAAACTTGCTGGGACTTTAGCATGAAGCAAGTGCTGCAGACCAGTGTCACTCAGTTACCTTGGAGCTCCTGAATACACATCTTTTTAGTATTCTGTGTGAAGAGACAGAAGTATTTGGAATACATCTCTGCTGTTTTCCAAGGTGTAGCATAACCACCAGGGTTTTTGTTTTTCTTGTTCGTTTTGTTTCTACTTTTGTTTCTTGATTGTTTTATGTCTGTGAACTATCATTTTCATTTGAATAGCTAACAAACTATGGCTTGCTGGATATTGCTTCAATATTTAATAGGCTTTTTTTTGTGTGTGTGGGGGGAATTAAGAAAGTGAGTCCATAACTTCAAGGGAAAAAAATGGAAATTGAGTGTTTTTACCAAATCTTACCAAAAATTTGAACATAGTGCTAAAAGTTTAGAATTTGAGCAAGTTGAATTGATCTCCATGATCTTAACAGCTTTTTGATCCTTAAAGGCTTTCCGATGAGATTGATATTATATCAGTCCTTTTAGCTCAGGACTATAAGCCTAACTCCTGGGAGCCTGAGGCAGGAGAATTCATATGAGTTTCAAGCCAGCCCTAGCTAGCTTGTCTTTAAAAAACAAAAGTATGGCCAGGCATGGTGGTGCATGCCTTTAATCCCAGCCCTCGGGAGGCAGAGGCAGGCAGATCTCTGTGAGTTCAGGGCCAGCCTGGTCAACATAGTTCCAGACCAGCTGGGGCTACAGGGAGACCCTGTCTCAAAAAGACCAAAATAATAATAATTAATTAAAATGAGAAATAAATGTGACGTAATCAGAATTTGATGTTTATTAGTTTCATTTATTTCTGGAATCCTTCTGAAGTTCTAATTGATGACAAGAATAGTGGATGAGCACCTGAGCCCTTGTCAGTGTGGCAGGCTCTCTGTGTCTGTATTCTGGCTTGGGCTCAAGGGTTGCTTTCTTGTTGTAGGCGCCCACCAGTTGACATCTCCACCCTCTCAGTCAGAGTCTCTCCTGGCCATGTTTGACCCACTGTCTTCACATGAAGGTGAGCTAGTGCAGTGAACTATGGGTTCGTGTCATAAGCAGAAGAAGAAATCAAACCTTTAATGTGTTTGTTGGATTATTGTGTCTTGGCTGTAAATTTCCTTTTCTGTATTGCAGGGGCCTCAGCTGTGGTAAGGCCGAAGGTCCACTATGCTAGACCCTCCCATCCACCACCAGATCCCCCAATCTTGGAAGGAGCAGTGGGAGGACATGAGGCCAGGTTGCCCAGCTTTGGTTCTCACATGTTAACTCCAGCTGAAATGGAGGCATTCAAGCAAAGGCACTCTTACCCTGAAAGACTGGTTCGAAGCAGGAGTTCTGATATAGTATCCTCAGCCCGGCGGCCCATGAGTGATCCCAGCTGGAATCGACGACCAGGGAATGACGAGCGAGAACTCCCTCCTGCTGCAGCCATTGGTGCTACTTCTTTGGTGGCTGCACCTCACTCATCATCTTCGTCCCCTAGTAAGGACTCTTCAAGAGGAGAGGTAAAGGGACCCAAGCCATGTAGAATTTGCACATTGTGGTCATCTCAGTGTCTTGACAGGTTCTCATGGTGCCGGAAATCAACGTGGACTATGTGAACTCAGGATCAGGAATGACTATAGTCATGATTAAAGATGATCAGTAGTCTAGTATAACTACCACCGTAATTTGTAGGAAACCTATATAACTTGGTTTTGTAGTAATACTATCATACATTTTCATAACACACATCTTTTCTCCAGGCAATTTTGCATCTAATTTCATTTAGAACTCATAGTATCCTTTAGAAAAGGTTAAGTATATAATTTTTTTATTTGAAAGTCATAGATAGTAACAAGAAGTTGAAAAGACACCTCATTTAAAAGTTGAAAAGACTCTTACCTCATTTAAAAGTTGGCTCTCTGATGCTTCTCCTTCCTCTCTGTATTTAATGTTTAAGTTTCCTACAAATCAGTACATTTTTGTGCACCTCATTTCCTACCCATCAATATCCAAAATTGAACACTCACATACTGTTAACCCTGAATTCTCACTCCGAGTTATGTCTCCCCAGTTGTCTGCATAACATTATTTTTGTTTGGTTGATTGGCTTTCATTTTGCTATTTGTTTTGTTTTGGGGGGGGTCTATGTAGACCAGGCTGGCCTTGATCTTACAGAGATCCGACTGCCTCTGCCTTCCAAGTACTGGGATTAAAGGCATACACCACCATGCTCACATTTTATTTTATTTTTTTAATTTTATTTATTTTCTATGTGTATGAATGTACTGTCTGCATGCAAGTCTGTGCACCTGTGTCATGCAATGCTGCAGAGGTCAGAAGAGGGTTTTGGATTCCCCTGGAACTGGAGTTCTGGAATTAGAGTTTCAGACGGTTCTCAGCCACCATGTGGGTGTTGGGGATCAAACCCGGGTCCTCTGCAAGAGCAGTCGGTGCTCTCAACCGCTAGGCCATCTCTCCAGCCCCTATTTATTCTTTTTCTTGGAGAGAGGATATCTGCATATAGCCCTGCCTAGCCTGGAGCTCACTATACAGACTAGGCTTACGTCAAATTTGTAATCCTTCTGTCTCTGCCTTCTGAGTGCTAGAATTATACTCATGAGCATCATGCATAGTTATAATAGCAGAACCCCACTCAGAGCCACATATTGTTTTCTTTTCTTTTTTTTTTTCCATGTGACTATATTTTATTCATGAGAAGCAAGTGTGAAAACTGCACATTATAAAGAGAGAACCACCAGTCACAGAGGACGTTCTTTTTCCAGCCACACCCACATCCTCACAACAATATCAGGCAGTTCTATCCTCTCTGATTACAAAGAAGTAACAAAAAAGAAATTTGGGCTGCCCCAGAGACCTACTTCATATAAAAGGGAATTTTTCTTATTATTTTTTTTTCTGTTTTTTTTATTGATGTTTTGTGTGCACATATTGTTTTCAGTTGTCATGGAGTTTTAGTTTTTCCTTCTAGAATGATTGTTTTTCTCGGCCAGTTTTTTTTTTTTTTTATTTGTATAAGTATATTGTCTGCATGTATGTAAGTGCACCTGTGTCATGCAGTGCCCACAGGTCAGAAGAAAGCATCAAATTCGCCTGGAACTGGAGTTATAGGTGGTTGTTAACCACCCTATGGATGCTGGGAATTGAACCCAAGTGCTCTGCAAGAGCAGTGATCTAATTTGCTTTTAATTGTTGTAATTGTTGTGACAAAACAGTCTGAGCAATACCAAGTTGGGAAGGAAAGGGTTTATTCATCTTCTGTCTCCCAGCTCACAGTTCATGACTCAGGGCAGGAGCTGAGGCACAGGCCATAGAGGAACACTGCTTAATAGCTTGCTCCCCGGGCCTATGCTTGGCCTGCTTTTGCTTTTTTTTTTTTTTTTTGATTTTTTGAGACAGGGTCCCCCTTTAGTCCCAGCTTGCCTGGAGCTCACTATGTAGACCAGGCGGGCCTTGAACTCAGAGATCCGCCCGCCTCTGCCTCCGGTGCCAGGGTTAGGGTTAAAGGTGTGCGCCACCATGCCCACCAGCCTGCTTTCTTACATAGCACAGAACAGCCTTCCTGGGGTGCCACCACCCACAGTGTGCTGGGCCCCTCCCACATCACTCATCAAGAAAATAGCCTACAGACATGGCCATAAGCCAGTTCAATGGCTCCCTCAACCCCAGGTGTATAAAGTTGATGCTAAAGTTATCTAGCACAATTGACCCCTTGTCAACTTGACACACAAAACATCACTATTAAACCATAATCTTTGCATTTCTTGTCCCCAAGATATTTAGTTAACATTAGTATCATAACACGAAACAGTACAACCTTAAAAGTCCCACAGTCTTCTGACCTCTGCGGCATTGCACGACACGGGTGCACAGATCTACATGCAGACAGTACATTCATACAAATAAATAAACAAAAAGTCCCACAGCCCTTAAAAAAACTCAAACACATGCCAGGTGTGGTGGCGCACGCCTTTAGTCCTAGCACTTGGGAGGCAGAGGCAGATGATCTCTGTGAGTTCAAAGCCAGCCAGGTCTACAGAGTGAGTTCTAGGCCAGCTGGGGCTACAGGGAGACCCTGTCTCCAAAAAGACAAAAAAAAAAAAAAAGTCAACTGTGGGCTCCTGAAAAATTAAAAATGAGTTAAGTACTATTTTATTTCAAAGGGAAGAATCAGGCACACTTAAGCAAAACCTTAGTCTGGCACAGTATCTCAAAGCCGAACCTCTAGGATTCACTCACAGTCTTGTAGACTCCAAAGGGTTTTGGCAGCTCTACTTCTCTTGTTCTGCCATCCACAGCACACAGAGCTTGTCTTGAAGGCCAGGCCGGCTCCATTCCACACCCGGTGCTGCTCTTGGTTGTCCCATCATTCTGGCATCTCCAAAAAGCTGGGGTCTCCACTGAAACTGAGGCTGCATCTTCATCAGTGGTCTCTTCTGGGCTTTCAGGGTGCCAAGCTTCAGCTGCTGTCTGTGACCTCTTCACACTTTCAACACCACGACCATATAGGGGACTCTGACACATTACCAAGTCTTGCTTCTACCTTGAGATGGAGGCTTGGGACCTCTCTGGACCACAGCTTTTCTGTGCTGAACCTGAGGAAATTCTTCCCAGATTTCACAACAGTGATGCTGGTCTCTTGTTACTTACAGCTGATTTTTTTTTTTTTCAGCCCCAGCTAACCAGCATCAGTTGTCCTAGTAAAACAAAGGTTTCGCTTCAGGTTCTGGTCTCTTAATCACAGCTGATTCTTCAGCCCTAGCCAACCAGAACTCAGATTCTCAGTTCAAAATATCACACAAGGGGCTGGAGAGATGGCCTAGCAGTTAAGAGCGCTGACCGCTCTTGCAGAGGACCCGGGTTCGATCCCCAGCACCCACATGGCGGCCGAGAACCGTCTGAAATGCTAATTCCAGGAGAACTCCAGTTCCAGGGGAATCTGAGACCCTCTTCTGACCTCCGCAGCACTGCACGACACGGGTGCACAAACTTGCATGCAGACAGTACATTCATACACATACAGAAATTAAAAAAAAAAATAACACAAACAGCTCTGATAGTCTCCACTTTTGTTTGGAGCTTCACAAGCCAGGCCTCCATCATCTACAACTCTTTCAGTATAACTGTTCCAAGCTCCACAGCAACAAACTATTTTCTAGCCCAAGGTTCCAAACGTTTCCACAGTCCTTTCCCAAACACCAAGGTCAGGTCTGTCACAATAGCCTACTCTGGTACCGATTTCTGTTCTCTTTTGTTTCTAATTGTGACAAAACACTCTGACCAATACCAAGTTGGGGAAGAAAAGGTTTATTTGAATTAAATCTCCCAGGTCTCAGTTCATGACTTAGGGAGCCTAAGGTAGGAACTCAGGGCAGGAACATGGAAGCAGGAGCTGAAGTACAGGCCAAGGAGGAATGCTGCTTACTGGCTTGCTCCTCTGGCCCATGCTCAGCCTGCGTTCTTACATAGCACAGAACAACCTGCCCAAGGGTGGCACGACCCATGGTACACTGGGCACCTCCCCATATCACTCAACAATCAAGAAAATACTCCACAGATGTGGCCACAGGCTAGTCCAATGGAAGTAATTCTCCNTTTTTGAGACAGGGTCCCCCTTTAGTCCCAGCTTGCCTGGAGCTCACTATGTAGACCAGGCGGGCCTTGAACTCAGAGATCCGCCCGCCTCTGCCTCCGGTGCCAGGGTTAGGGTTAAAGGTGTGCGCCACCATGCCCACCAGCCTGCTTTCTTACATAGCACAGAACAGCCTTCCTGGGGTGCCACCACCCACAGTGTGCTGGGCCCCTCCCACATCACTCATCAAGAAAATAGCCTACAGACATGGCCATAAGCCAGTTCAATGGCTCCCTCAACCCCAGGTGTATAAAGTTGATGCTAAAGTTATCTAGCACAATTGACCCCTTGTCAACTTGACACACAAAACATCACTATTAAACCATAATCTTTGCATTTCTTGTCCCCAAGATATTTAGTTAACATTAGTATCATAACACGAAACAGTACAACCTTAAAAGTCCCACAGTCTTCTGACCTCTGCGGCATTGCACGACACGGGTGCACAGATCTACATGCAGACAGTACATTCATACAAATAAATAAACAAAAAGTCCCACAGCCCTTAAAAAAACTCAAACACATGCCAGGTGTGGTGGCGCACGCCTTTAGTCCTAGCACTTGGGAGGCAGAGGCAGATGATCTCTGTGAGTTCAAAGCCAGCCAGGTCTACAGAGTGAGTTCTAGGCCAGCTGGGGCTACAGGGAGACCCTGTCTCAAAAAGACCAAAAAAAAAAAAAAAAGTCAACTGTGGGCTCCTGAAAAATTAAAAATGAGTTAAGTACTATTTTATTTCAAAGGGAAGAATCAGGCACACTTAAGCAAAACCTTAGTCTGGCACAGTATCTCAAAGCCGAACCTCTAGGATTCACTCACAGTCTTGTAGACTCCAAAGGGTTTTGGCAGCTCTACTTCTCTTGTTCTGCCATCCACAGCACACAGAGCTTGTCTTGAAGGCCAGGCCGGCTCCATTCCACACCCGGTGCTGCTCTTGGTTGTCCCATCATTCTGGCATCTCCAAAAAGCTGGGGTCTCCACTGAAACTGAGGCTGCATCTTCATCAGTGGTCTCTTCTGGGCTTTCAGGGTGCCAAGCTTCAGCTGCTGTCTGTGACCTCTTCACACTTTCAACACCACGACCATATAGGGGACTCTGACACATTACCAAGTCTTGCTTCTACCTTGAGATGGAGGCTTGGGACCTCTCTGGACCACAGCTTTTCTGTGCTGAACCTGAGGAAATTCTTCCCAGATTTCACAACAGTGATGCTGATCTCTTGTTACTTACAGCTGATTTTTTTTTTTTTCAGCCCCAGCTAACCAGCATCAGTTGTCCTAGTAAAACAAAGGTTTCGCTTCAGGTTCTGGTCTCTTAATCACAGCTGATTCTTCAGCCCTAGCCAACCAGAACTCAGATTCTCAGTTCAAAATATCACACAAGGGGCTGGAGAGATGGCCTAGCAGTTAAGAGCGCTGACCGCTCTTGCAGAGGACCCGGGTTCGATCCCCAGCACCCACATGGCGGCCGAGAACCGTCTGAAATGCTAATTCCAGGAGAACTCCAGTTCCAGGGGAATCTGAGACCCTCTTCTGACCTCCGCAGCACTGCACGACACGGGTGCACAAACTTGCATGCAGACAGTACATTCATACACATACAGAAATTTAAAAAAAAAATAACACAAACAGCTCTGATAGTCTCCACTTTTGTTTGGAGCTTCACAAGCCAGGCCTCCATCATCTACAACTCTTTCAGTATAACTGTTCCAAGCTCCACAGCAACAAACTATTTTCTAGCCCAAGGTTCCAAACGTTTCCACAGTCCTTTCCCAAACACCAAGGTCAGGTCTGTCACAATAGCCTACTCTGGTACCGATTTCTGTTCTCTTTTGTTTCTAATTGTGACAAAACACTCTGACCAATACCAAGTTGGGGAAGAAAAGGTTTATTTGAATTAAATCTCCCAGGTCTCAGTTCATGACTTAGGGAGCCTAAGGTAGGAACTCAGGGCAGGAACATGGAAGCAGGAGCTGAAGTACAGGCCAAGGAGGAATGCTGCTTACTGGCTTGCTCCTCTGGCCCATGCTCAGCCTGCGTTCTTACATAGCACAGAACAACCTGCCCAAGGGTGGCACGACCCATGGTACACTGGGCACCTCCCCATATCACTCAACAATCAAGAAAATACTCCACAGATGTGGCCACAGGCTAGTCCAATGGAAGTAATTCTCCAATTGAGGCTCCTTCAACCCAGGTGTATCAACTTGACACTATCGGTATCTGACACAAGTGCTCTTAACTGCTGAGCCATTTCTCCAGTCCCCCAGTTTGGGTTTGATGTTTTCTCATACTAGATTTAGGTTGTTGATTTTTGGCTGGACGATCAATAAAGTGGTACTGCCCTTTTTTTTTTCTTTTTCATTGTGTCCTGTCACATCAGCATGGTATTCATTAGGATTGTTGGATGAAGGTGTTGTCAGCCATGTTGTTTCACTACCAGAAAAGTTTTTTCCCTTGATAACTAATAAATATTCTGTCAGGAGGTATTTTGCCTACTCCTTTATTATATGGTTTGCTGGTATTTTCCTTTACTCAGTGAGTTTGCCACTGTTGCTCAGTGTCCTTGATGTGGCTAGGAGGCCCTGTCAGTCTGACTCTGGTTTTTTTGACATGCCTCTATTGTTCAGTGAGTTTCTTCTCTTCCTTGTATAAGATGTTATAAGTTTATACTAAAAAAAAAAAAAGAAAAGAAAAAAAGCCAGGCGTGGTGGCGCACACTTTTAATCCCAGCACTTGGGAGGCAGAGGCAGGCGGATCTCTGTGAGTTCAAGGCCAGCCTGGTCTACAGAGTGAGCTCCAGGCCAGCTGGGACTAAAGGGAGACCCTGTCTCAAAAATACCAAAAAAAAAAAAAAAGAAAGAAAAAAGAAAAAGAAAAAGTTATGTTTATATTGTATTTTCCATTCTAGTCCTGGAATTAGCTGTTTTTCCAAGGATTTCTGGTGCCTTTTAGTCAAAATTAGTTTTGAGAAATTGAGGTGAACCAGTACTCACTGCTGTGGCTGCCACTGTTCTCAGATCCTCTTATGATTGGGCATGACAATTCAGTGCTGTGTGTTTATTTCTGGATACTGATGGATGTAACATGATGTGCAGGGCCAGGTGTCGTGGCACACGACTTTAATCCCAGCACTCAGGAGGCAGAGGCTGGCGGATCTCTGTGAGTTCAAAGCCAGCCTTGTCTACAGAGTGAGTTCAAGGCCAGCTAGGGCTACAGGAGACCCTGTCTCAAAAAGACCAAAAAAAAAAAAAAATGTGCAGGAAAATGTGCTTATTTGGTCGGAAATTAACAGTAAATAAAGAGGAAGAGGAACTTGCAGAGCTAGAGAGTATGTGTATGTTGGCGGGTGTGTATACAGACCCATTTCATTTCTGTATCTGTCTTTCTCAGAACAGTAAGCTGACACTGATGAATTCAGTTTCTTTTTTTTTAATTCTTAGTTTCAATTCAGAAACAAAGTTTATTTTGTTTTTCTCCTGTCCCCATACTTTAACTCCTTTCTCCAGCAGGAAAAACCTTCTTTCATTATTCCTAATGCATATACTTATTTAATAATTTGAGGCCAGCTAGGGCTACAGGGAGACCCTGTCTCAAAAAGAACAACAACAATGACAAATAATTACCTATCCATTTTCCATCCCTACTGCTGATTTTTTCCTAGCCCTCATCTCTCTGCTTTGGATCTTCAGTATCCATTCACATGAGAGTCTTTAATAGGAATATAAACAGTTTAAGAAGGTGAAAGCACTCTGAGAGAGTGAGCTATCAAGCATCTGCTCCAAAAGCCAGGAATGTTCTTTTATTTTTTTTTTTGGGGGGGGGTGGTGTTCTTTTTTTGAGATAGGGTCTCCCTGTATTTCCAACTGTCCTGCAACTCGATATGTAAGCCAGGCTGGCCTTGAACTCACAGAGATCTGCCTGTCTGCCTCCCAAGTGCTAGGATTAAAAGCATGCACCACCATGCCTGACAAGAATGTATTTTTAATCCTAGCTGTATAAGTGAAAAGAAAAAACAAAAGGAAATTAGGGTTTTTTTTTCCTGAGGTCAAATATAGGCTGGGAGTGGAATTACATGGTCTACCCTTTGACATGAACAGAGTTAATGGTAACTGTATAATTGGTTGATCAAAGCTCTCAGTTTAAGAGTCATCTGTGTCACATGTAAGGGATGTAACTTGGAGAAAGATAACCTCATTTAGTTTCATATAATTCACCTGTAAAAAAAGACTTACAAGGCTTTGGAGAGATGCTCAGTGGTTAAGAGCACAAGCTGCTCTTGCATAGGACCCTGGTTTGGTTTCCAGCACCCACATGATGGCTAACAACTGTCCATAATTTCAGTTCCAGGGGATATGATGCTTTCTTCTAGCCTCTGCAGGCATTCTACAACATGCGTGCATCTACATACATGCAGGCAAAACACTCAAAATAATTTAAAAAAAATGAATTAAGCTGGGCATGGTGGTGCACACCTTTAATCCCAGCATTTGGGAGGAGGATCTCTGTGAGTTCAAGGATAGCCTGGTCTACAAAGTGAGTTCAAGGACATCTAGTGCTGCAGGAAGACTCTGTCTCAAAAAGACAAAAAA
>VZQC01009846.1:138899-173756 GCA_009823505.1 Rhizomys pruinosus
AAAAAAAAAAAAAAAAAAAAAAAAAAAAAAAAAAGCTGAGCATTGCAGGCTTGTACCTGTAATTCCATCAGCCTGGTCTACGTAGAAAGTCTGAGGCCAGCTTGTGTTACAGATCGAGACCCTGTCTCAAAAAAATCTATTACCAGAACCTCTGGTCTGGTACATACTTAGCAATTCTGCTCCTGTTGCTGTCTCTGCTGTCCTGATAGGGTTTATTTGCACTACATTTACTTAGTAGGATTTCAGTTCTGTTCTGTTTTGCTTTTTGTTGTGCTGAGCATTGAACCCAGTACATGCTAAGTTTTCATTTTACCACTGAGCTCTGTGCTTGGCTTTTCTGTGGGCATTTGGATACCTACACTACGCCAGTCTCTGTGTGAGGCTTCTGGTTTACTTACAGTAATAAGAAGATGCCTTCCCTTAAGCAAATCAGTCTGCTGCTTGAAGGGCACATATACTCTGTATATAAACTTCCACATTACAAAGGATGTCTATATGGCAAAAGGAGTAGTTTTCTGTGCTGGCAGTGTTGCTCAGTACAAGTGCTTGTCTAGCATTTATGAAGCCCTGGGTTCTATTCCCAGTACTACTTGCAAATAGGGCTGGGTTTTGTATTTCACAGACTCACTGAAATCCTTTTCATAACAATTTATCCTGCTGCTCAACTCCAAATAAAACATGAAACTTTTTCTACAGACTGAAGAGCGCAAAGATAGTGATGATGAGAAATCAGACAGGAACAGACCTTGGTGGAGAAAACGTTTTGTTTCAGCCATGCCTAAAGGTAATTTAATCAAATTTTAGAATGTTGTCTGTGTAAGAAACAAAGCCGGAACTCTTGGAGAGCCAGTCTTGCCACTCCTCTGTGAGGTTTCTATCTCTAGCTGCTTTGAGACAAATACTATGGCAGAGCTTTAGAAATGTTCTTGCTCTTTGTAGGAAGCAGTAACAGTTTCATAAATGGAAGTCATGCACTGTTGTTTAAATACCATTGAAGTTAAACATAGCAGACTTTGGGCATGTAATTGCTAATACTAATTGAAGAAAAAAACATGGGTTGCTATTGTTAATTTAATGTTGACTATTCATCTTTATGTCCCTGGAATGAATTTAAGCTCTTTATGTCTATGTGCATTGAAAATGTGTGTACCCTACATATTAACAAGTGTCTATTTTGAAAGGTAGTTGTATAAAATCTTTTTTTTTTAATTTTTATTTTTTTTATTGAGTAGCCTAACACCATTTGAGTTGGTAAAAGCTTCTGTTCCTGAAATAAGAGATCACCCAAATGTTAGGGCCCTCCTCCATAGGCTTTTCCTCAGGTTGTGGCACTCAGGAGCTGAGGAGAGCTGTTTCCATGCCACACTCAACCCCTGGGAGGAGCGAATGAGGCAGGAACCTTGAATGTGTCCTTTTCAGGAAGATTTTGAGGCAATGGTTTTGATTTAGTCCCAGTGGATCCTCATTAAATCATTCTTTCTATGGCAGATGACCATGGCAGATTCTGAAAGCTTCTTTATGAATCTTTGGTGCTATTTTAAGAATGATTACCAGTTGATAGCTTGGGATTTTTAAGCTTTTAAACTTTTTGACCTCCTTGCACTTAGAAATGTTGGCACACCAGTTAACTTCCAAGTAGTGCAGTATGTTATATGTCACACTACTGACTTTATTTAATTTCCAGCTCCTATACCATTTAGAAAGAAAGAAAAACAAGAAAAAGACAAAGATGATCTGGGGCCTGACAGATTCTCAACACTCACAGGTTTGTAGACCCATGGACTTCCTGGCTCCTTCATTCCCAGAGCACATATTTCATAACACTTTTTCTTGGGTGCCATAAGCGTTGCCTTTTTAGAAGAGTGTGTCTGTGTGTATGGTGGGGAGTATGTTCTTCACGGCTCTGTGGTTTCGCACTAATGGCCACAGGGGGTCTTGATGTGCTCTTCTACAGACCACCACCACCATCATCATCCCCATCATCATAACCTGTTTCTGACAATGTCAGGCACCTGATCCTGAGCCTCTTGAGCCTGCCTGGCAGCTTGCCACCTAGGGGGACGAGTCCACTTGCCTGTTGGAGAGTGTGGTGCTGGTTTTCGTGCTGTGCATGCCATTTCTTTGGATCATTGGTTGAATAGTTTTCTCTAACATTGACTGTAGGATACTAAATTTATTTTTATGGTTTGCTGTAGTTTATTAAGGATCATAATGAAAAGCTATTTTACCTAACATTTCCTTTTTAATTTTCATGGTTAAAATAATTGTTCAAACAGTATCCAAATGCCAACCATTGTAGTAAAAGTTCAAAACTTCACTAATTTTTACAGCTTGAACCATTATAACTACTGTCTGACTGCATGTAGGGATTAGACTCTTCACTCTTCATTACTCATGTTTCTATTTTTGCAGCTGGTTCTTTGGCACATTACGACAAGCACTTAAATAACAAAGTATATGAGCTAGTATGAATAACTAACCTTGAGTTTGATAGCTGTGTATTGTTTTCCAGATGCTGGAGAAAATCTAGAGGGAGTTATTTCTCACCACTTTTTTTCTTAGCTAGATTTTTTTTATTTTATTCTTTGAGAATTCATATATGCATACAATGTATTTTGACCATATTCCTCCCCTCCCAACTTGGTATCTTTTTAAGAATTTAATATTTATTTATTTATTTATTTATTTATTTATTTATTTATGGTCTTTTTGAGACAGTCTCCCCATAGCCCCAGCTGGCCTGGAACTCCCTCTGTAGACCAGGCTGGCCTTGAACTCACAGAGATCTACCTGCCTCTGCCTCCCAAGTGCTAGAACCAAAGGTGTGCACTACCACACCCAGCTTAAAGACGGTTCTTAGCCACCATGTGGGTGCTGGGAATTGAACAAACATGGGTCCTCTGCAAGAGCAGTCAGTGCTCTCAACCACTGAGCCATCTCTCCAGCCCCCTTAGCTAGATTTTTAAGTATATTAGCCTTCCATCCTACTAAGTTATAATGAAGCTTTTTAATTTAAAAAATGAAGTTGAGTTCAAAAGAACATGGTCTCAAAATGATCAGCACAATAGGTGCAGCATCCCTTTTTGATGAATGTTCTAAAGCCTCGTTGTACTTATTAGTTGTACCAGGGAGCTGGAGAGATGGCTCAGCGGGTTTGAGTCTCAGCACCCACAGGGCAACAACTATCAGTATCTCCAGTTCCAGGAGATCCAGTGCCCTCTTTGGCCTCGACAGGCATTGAACAACATGGGTGCACTTACATGCAGTCAAAACAGTCATACACATAAGTAAATCCATATTAGATATACCTCTACATCCTAGCTTTATTTAATATGGTAATGTCCCTGTAATAAAGGGTTCTGACCAGCAGGAGATATATTGAGAAGCCATGGTTCCCTGCTAAAAGCAGTCCAGCTTGTCCTGTTCAGTCAGTAAATACTTGTTGACCATCTCACACATGCCAGACACTGTGCTAAGTATCATGTATATTAAATCAAATCACATATGATCACTGTTCATCAGGACCTTCCAGTGTGGTTCGGGGAGATGGGAAGATGTTGTCTCCTTGGCAATGTATTTATGTCTCCTTTCCCGTTTCTGGTTCCTGCTGTCAGAAGTACATCAATGTATACAAGCTGAATTATACAGGGTAAAATAGCTTTGTATTTAAGTTTTTTTAAATTGGTGACATTGAAGAAAGGATGACTTTTTGGTTCTTTGGGAAATTCATTGTTAATGATGCTGAGAGTAGAAACTGAGTGTTTTTTTTCTAGTCAGTCTAATCAATTGGAACTTATTTAATCAATTTAAAATGCTACCAATCAACATTCTTTATCAGCCTGGCTGTAATCCTACCACTCTAATGGTCTTTTTCAGTATTTGTACATGCTAACTTTTCCATGTTTTAATTAGATTTTATATGTAATGTATTCATCTTTTATCATGTTAATTTATAATCTGTCCCAGTTTCTAGTTGACATAGTTGGGTTTTAAATGATTTTTATTGACTATGAAATAGTTTGGTTCTGCTACAGTGTAACTGTTCTTTTCATAGTGAATATTTTAATTGTTTCCAACTTTTTTCCTATAAAATAGTGCTCATATCTTTGTATGCATAGTTTTTGTTATTTTAGCAGTACTGGGGAATGAACCAGGGGCTTAATATGATAGGTAGGTAGGTAGAATTCTACTTCTAACTATACCCCAGCCCTGCAGAGCAGCTTTTGCTTTCATTATTTTCCTGGGATAAAATATTTAACAATTATATTAATAGAATAAGAGGCAATAAGCAATATTATAGTTTGAATGACTGCATTTACTTAGCCAAATTATATCTCTCCCCTTTTACAGTTTTCATGAATTATGAAAAGCTAAAACCAAAAAAGAATAATACCACTTTTCTTAAGTAGGATTCTGTAATGATTACATTTTTTAAAACGTTCAAAATTGATTATAAATTTCCTATTATGATGTGAAATACTATTATAGAAGACACATTAAATTACTTTGGAAGTCAGATGTGATGGCTTAGGCCTGTAATCTCAGCACTCATAAAGCTCAGGCAAAACGATTGCCACTAGTGGCCAACATAGGCTACAAAGTGAGACCCTGTCTTCAAAAAGAAACTTTGTAAATGTCAATCATGTATACATATAAGTTATTTTATAGAAGCATGAATACCAAATATTTGTCTTATGGAGATAAGAGAGCTTGTGAACATGCTTCTTCCATCTTCCATGCCTTGATTTCCTCTGCCATAAAAACAGGTGATGCTAGTATATGGTCATTTGATGAGTGGATATCCATGTAAGGTG
The DNA here is from genome assembly GCA_009823505.1 of Rhizomys pruinosus. Taxonomy (NCBI): domain Eukaryota; kingdom Metazoa; phylum Chordata; class Mammalia; order Rodentia; family Spalacidae; genus Rhizomys; species Rhizomys pruinosus. The sequence continues at coordinate 143,714 of VZQC01009846.1, forward strand.
CTTAGCACAGTTCCCTGGCATATGGTAAGTGTTCAATAAATGTTAGCTGCTATTGTAATACATACCTACATACACGCATAGTCCAGTGATTTTTGAAGTTTTTACAAATGGAATTCCACTAGAATATAGATGGGTCAGTTAATGTTAGCCTGAGCCCTATCTCAGGAGTTCATGTTTCACTGTGGAACTTTATTTTAGCCTAAAGATCCAAAGCCGTTCTTTGACACTCCAGTTAATTAATGACTGCTCTTTGAGACTGTAGAATAACTGTGTGCGCGTGGTGCTGGGCATCAAACCCAGGGCCTTGTACATGCTAAGCATCCCTAGCTTGGTTTTTTTTCAGACAGGGTCTCACTGTATATCCCAGGCTGCCTTTGAATTCACAGTTCTGTTTCCACTTTCCAAGTGCTAGAATTACAGACATGTGTCACCATGCCCAGCTAGCAAGACATTTTTGATGTCTGATTTGATTGTCAAAGTAATAGTTCTGTCAGTAAACAAAGATGCATTTCTTATGTAAGTTTTTTTTTTTTCTTTTGTGTATCCCAGGCACCACCCCAGCAACCCAGAATGCCTAGATTTTCGATCAATGCTCCTGACCATTACATAAATAAAAGTGCTCTGTCCTGGCAGCTGCACTGTTATGGGGAGATCTAGTGTAATAGAATATGAGGCTCTGTAGCTTTCAAATGTGCTAGAGAGAGAGAGAGAGAGAACGGGAAAAGTCATTTTTCAACATGAAAAAATGGTATAAGTCAAAGTTGTACTACTTCCTTTTCTTTAGCATAGAGATGTCTTATTAAGTCTGTGTATATAAATTTGTTGTTGGGGCTGGTTTGGTGGTACATGCCTCAAGTCCCAGCACTCAGGAGGCTTAGGCAGAAGAATCCTAAATTGAAGACTAGACCTGGGCTACATAATGAGTTCAAGATCAGCCTGGATTACTTGGCAAGACTCTTTGTACACTTGCCCCTCCCCTCAAAAATAAAATAAATACATTGTTGGAAGTTATGTTAACATAAATTAATAATAACAATAGCTTGAACAAGTGCTTTAGAAATGTTTCTGCACTGAAATTTGATGCATTCACACAGAATTCCAGTAATGCTGAGGTGCAGTGACTCTTCCTGCTTTCCTACTTTGGGAAGTTTCTTAGACCTAGCAGTGGGATCAGCAGGTGGCTGCATGGTGCCTTGTAACACTGAGATATGTGCTCTTTTTAAGTTTTACCTCCTAATCTGCCTTTGGGATACTGCTGGTGTCATACTAACAGAAGAGTTAACACAAGCCCAGGGAGCTAATTTTCTCTTTCCTTTTTCCTGCAGATGAACCCAGCCCTAGGCTTAGTGTACAAGCTCAGGTTGCTGAAGATATTCTGGACAAATACCGGAATGCCATTAAACGGACCAGCCCCGGTGAAGGAGCAATGGCAAACGATGAAAGTGCAGGTGATAATCACGCAGATCTGAATAGTAACATTTTATCATAGTGATAAAGATGATTAAACTTAAATAGCCTTCAAAATACACTAGTGAGAAGAATCAGTATACTATTTGAAAACTACAAATTTGCAAAAAAAAAAAAAGAAAAGAAAGCCAGGTTTGGTGGCTTTAATCCTATCACTCAGGAGGCAGAGGGAGGCAGAGCTCTGTGAGTTCAAGGCCAGCCTGGTCTACAGAGTAAGCTCCAGGCCAGCTGGGACTTAAAGGGAGACCCTGTCTCAAAAATACCCCCCCCAAAAAAAAGAAAATTACAAATTTTACAAGCAAATCAGATTAAGATATCCCTCTCTGCACTCTTCCATTAAGCATGGGTACCCCAGATGTTCAGATGCCTTAGGGTCATCAGATGCCATAGAATCGTCATTCTGTGAGCCTAAGGTGATATCTCAGAGGAACTGTGTATGTATTTTAGTGGGAGGGAATGTGACTTCATTTGGTTAGGAACTTTTAGTGGAGCTATGTCAGTAGACTTGTAGGCTAAGGTATCCATTGTTGCTTGATCCTTTTTTTTTTTTTTTTTTGAGACAAGGTCTCCCTGTAGCCCCAGCTGTTCTGGAACTCATTATGTAGACCAGGCTGGCCTCAAACTCAGAGATCTGCATGCCTATGCCTCCCAAGTGCTGGGAGGTCCTTTTTAAAATTTTGTTTTCTTTACAGTGGAATACTGGAGAGATGCTCAGCAATCAAGAGCACTGGCTGCTCTTGCAGAGGACCCAGGTTCTCAGCACCACGTGACGACTAATGGCTAACAACCATCCATACCTCCAGGTCCAGGGAATTTGACCCCCTCTTCTGGCTTCCGAGGGCATTGCACATCACAGGTGCACTTAACATACATGCAGGCAAAACAGTCATACAGAAAATATAAATAAATAAGCCGGGCATGGTGGTGCATGCCTTTAATCCTAGCACTTGGGAGGCAGAGGCAGGCGGATCTCTGTGAGTTCAAGGACAGCCTGGTCTATATAGTGAGTTCCAATACAGCTGGGACTAAACGGAGACCCTGTCTCAAAAATCCAAAAAATAAATAAAATAAATAGAAAGAAAGAAAGAAAAATGGAGTCCTCAATATAAAGGAAAGCAAAAGCATACAAAACCATAAGTGGTGTGCTGAACCTGTTTATGCTGTGTTTGTATGTGGTACAGTGAGGCAGGATCTCTCTGTGTATACCTCAGGCTGCCTTGCCTACCAAGTGCTAAGATTATAGGCATGCATCACCATGTCTAGCCTTTTTTTCTGGAAAGCTTTTTACATTACAGGAACTTGACAGAGTAGTGCAGTGCAAGTTAAACCCTCTACCTAGACTTTCTGGTTATTAACTTTTTGTCAAACTTCTCTCTTTACATAATTTTTTTCCTGAAGCATTTGAAATTATCTTCTACTTGTAAGGATATATCCATATACAATATCTTTATATTAAAATTTTATCATTTGTTTTGACTTAAAAAAATTTTTTTTGAGACCGAGTCTAATGTAGCTCTGGCTGGCCCCAAACTTACTATGTGGTTGAGGATGACCTTGAACTCTTGATCCACTTGCCTCTACTTCAGGTGCTGCAGTTATAAGCACACACCACCCTACTAATTTCATGCGGTGCTGGGGATAGAATCCAGGTTTCCTGCTTGCCAAGCAAGCACTCTTACCAAGCAAGCCCCCCCAGACCCCCATTTACTTTATATATGTTTGTATTATCTAGTCTTACTTGACTAATTAAGAACGTAACAGTTATGGCTTTGCTGTGTTTGTGAGCTAATCTGTGGCTCAGTCTTGGTGTGGTGGGAGGCCTTTGGAGAGGGGAATCTGAAGACCCTGATGTGGGTCTTTTCCACCTGTCAGCTAAACAGTGGATTTAGAGCAAGGGATTTTCTGCCTGGTCAGAATTTGGTGTCTCTAAAATGAGGATATTATATAAAATGCTTTTTGAGGCATCTTTTAGTTTTGTGCTTCAGTGATTCTGATTATGGGCTATTAATTTTAAGTTATTTCAAACTTTGTGACTATTTTGGGTTGGGATAAGAAGTAAGACCATTCTCTTTTCTAACATCTGCCATCTTGATGCACTGTCATTGTTGTTGACAACTTGTTTGTCTGAAGTTTATTTTTCCCCCCAAATAACTCCTTTTTTAAAACATTTTTTTTTTATGTGTATGAGTGTTTTATGTATGTATGTGTACTTATGTTGTGCAAAGTCAGAGGGGGTCAGGAGGGGGTGCTGGATCCCTTGGAACTGGAGTTATGGATGGTTCTTAGCTGCCATGTGGATGCTGGGAATTGAACCTGGGTCTTCTACAAAAGCAGCCAGTGCTTTTAACTGCTGAGCTATCTCTCTAGCCTCCCCCTGCCATACAACTCTTACTGATAGACAATGCCTACTTGTTAAGTTGCTCTAAATTCCTGTACCTGCTCTGAGTACCAGAAATATCCACATTAACATTTTCTTATCCTTTTTGGGGGACTGGGTTCTGTTCAGAGGTGATGGGTGATGGTGAAAGTGCACATGACTCTCCTCGTGACGAAGCACTGCAGAACATCTCAGCTGATGACCTCCCAGACTCTGCGAGCCAAGCAGCCCATCCTCAGGACTCTGCTTTCTCCTACAGGTATTCTTTATAAGATTCAGCAGTTTGGGTTGGACTTTTCCTTTACCATTGCACTTACTTCAGTCAAAAATGATTCAGTAAGTCACTTAAGAAATGTATAAAGAAGGGCTGAAAGGTGACTCAGTCTGTGAAGGGCTTGCCACACAAGCATGAAGACCAAATTTGGTCCCCAGTGCCGACCTAAAAAAAACAGGCATGGTGGTGTATGCTCGTAATCTCAGCCCAGTGACAGATCCTGTGTCAAAAGCAAGATTGATGGCATCTCTTGAAGAATGGCACCCAAAGTTGTCCTCTGGTCTTTACACAACATGTACACACCTGTCACCCTCAGGAACAGGCACATGTGCACACACACATGAATATATGAAGCAGAAAGAGAATGAAATGCTTTTTACTAAGGAGCCTCACTGCAGTTGTGGATATTATATATCAAAACCATTCATTTGGACATTAAAAAAAAATTATGAACATGCCCCCAGGAGCCATACAAATAGCTTAAATGAAGCAAGTTGCAGTGGCACTGCCTGTGTAAAGCCACCCTGTGTGGGGCACAGTAGGGAGGACCAGGTAATCAGGAACTATAGTAGAATCAGCCAGGGAATGAATGACAAACCATCCTACCCAGCAGGAGCCAGTCCACTTTTGGTTACCCTCTCCATTCCCTGGCAGGCCTCTGTTTCCAATAGGAAAGAAAATGACTTTGGGATTCTGACATTTTTACATTTGTTTGGTATGGAATGCTTTTTCAGTCAAGGAGTACCTCCTTTAAAGCACCAGTTAATCTCTTGCGTATTTAACAAACTTTCCTCTCTCATCTATTTTAAATTTTATATTCTAAAAATTTTCAAATACACACAAAATTAAAGCATATACTGTCATACCCATTAACCAAATTCAGTAGTTAGTTACTAATGTATAACATTTCTTATTTCCCCTTTACAGTAATTAAGCAAACTCTAAACATCATTTTATTTATAAGTATTTTGAAACTTCATGACTTTGTTTTTTTCTACAGTTAAATTAGGGGGCAGTGGCAGACAAGTTTTATTTAGTTGTGATTTCTCAAAATCATGTGACTTTACCATAATATAGAATATCGTTTAGGGACTGGAGAGATGGCCTACTGGTTAAGAGCACCGACTACTCTTGGAGAAGACCTGGGTTCGATTCCCAGCACCCACATGGTGGCTGAGAACCATCTTTAACTCCAGTTCCAGGGGAATCTGACACCCTCTTCTGATCTCCGTGGCTTTGCATAACACGGGTGCACAAACCTACATGTAAACAGTACATTCATACACATAAAAAAAATAAATAAATAAAATTATGGGCTGGAGAGATAGCCTAGCGGTTAAGAGCACCGACGCTCTTGCAGAGGACCCGGGTTCGATCCCCAGCACCCACATGGCGGCTAAGAACTGTCTGTAACTCCAATTCCAGGAGAACTCCAGTTCCAGGGGAATCCGAGACCCTCTTCTGACCTCCGTGGCATTGCACGACATGGGTGCACAGACCTGCATGCAGACAATACATTCATACACATACAAAAATAAATAAAAAAAATAAAATAAATAAATAAATAAATAAATAAATAAAATTAAAAAAAAGAATATAGTTTATTAAATTAATGGCAAAAATAGGTGATTATTATGTTTGTTTGACTTGATTTCTAAATTATTTGTTTTGTACGAAGAATCTGATAGGACAAGACTCAGAGCTAGTCATGAGATGGACAGGTGGTGGCCTATAGAATAGGCATACTAGCCTTTACCTAAAGCATTAAACTATTAAACTCTGTACTTTGTCTTTTTGAGACAGGGTCTCCCCGTAGCCCCAGCTGTCCTGGAACTCATGATGTAGACTAGGCTGGCCTTGAATTCACAGAGATCCACCTGCCTCTGCCTCCTGAGTGCTGGGATTAAAGGCGTGTGCTACCACGCCCGGCAATTCTGTTCTTTAAATGGTCCCACAGGCCCAGAAAGGGCTATAGGCACTACCAATCTCCATGGTTTATGAGGTAGGAAGAGCTGCATTGCTATAAAGGCTGAAGAGGCTCTGCCATCAAATGGGAATAGGTGGGTCTAGAGTTGGAAGTTATGGAATCTGATCCAGCTCAACAGAAAACTTGCAGGCAGTAGAGTATAGGAAGGGCTTCTTGTCAAGAGCCAGGCATTTCAATTTTTATTTGTTGATTTGGTCCCAGCTGGCCTGGAACTTGCTATATATAGATCAGACTGGCCTCAGTCTTACAGAGATCTGCTTGCCTCTGCCTCCCAAGTGCTGGGATTAAAGAAGTATGCTACCACACCCAGCTCAGGATCAGCATTTCTCAAGAGATGGGGTAGAAGGTGTTAAGGATGGGTCATGGACTTGTGTTGATGACCTCTGTGTCCTCCCAATGTAGACATACTCTGTCTTGATTCTCAGCATCTGTCATAGACATCAGCATGATACAGAAGGTCAGAAAAGATTTGTTTAATTCTGTTGACCCTACTGAACTATCCACGTGTAGAATATTTTTTAATATATTTTATTTTATATTTTAGATGATGAAGTTGATGGGATTAATATATTTTATTATTGGGGCTGGAGAGATGTCTCAGTGGTTAAGAGCACCGACTGCTCTTGCAGAGGACCCGGGTTTGATTCCCAGCACCCACATGGTGGCTTAGAACCGTCTTTGACTCCAGTTCCAGGGGAATCCGACACCCTCTTCTTTGGGTGCATAAACCTACATGTAGACAGTACACTCATACACATAAAAAATAAATAAATTAAAAATTTATTTATTTATTTATTTATTTTTGGTCTTTTCAAGACAGGGTCTCCCTGTAGCCCCAGCTGGCCTGGAACTCACTCTGTAGACCAGGCTGGCCTTGAACTCACAAAGATCCGCCTGCCTCTGCCTCCCGAGTGCTGGGATTAAAGGTGTGCACCACTACGCCCAGCTTTATTTATTTATTTAATTTTTTTATTTTTTGATCTTTTTGAGACAGGGTCTCCCTGTAGCTCCAGCTGTCCTGGAACTCACTCTGTAGACCAGGCTGGCCTTGAACTCACAAAGATCTGCCTGCCTCAGCCTCCAGAGTAACTAGGATTATAAGGCGTATGTCCCACCACAACGCCGGCATATTTTCTTTTTTTTATAGTTTAATGAAATGCGTTTTTGCCTGACATGTGTGGTAAGTGCATCTGTGTCGTGCAATCCCTGTGAGGTCAGAAAAGGGCAATCGAATCCCTGGAACTGGATTCATGGCATGGTGTCTGTTAACTGCCACATGTGGGTGCTAGGCAAATTACCAAGGTCCTCTGTATGGCAGGCCAGTGGCCGTTACTGCCTAGTCCCATCTCTCCAGCCCCACCAAGAATATTCTTATAACCCTCTCATCCAGTAACTGGAGACCTGTTCTTCGCAATGAAGGTGGCAATCAGTTAAAACTGATTTTTATTTATTTATTTTTTTTTTTAATTTTATTTATTTTTGTATGTGTATGAATGTACTGTCTGCATGGATGTTTGTGCACCCGTGTCATGCAACGCCGTGGAGGTCAGAAGAGGGTCTTGGATTCCCCTGGAACTGGAGTTCTCCTGGAATTGGAGTTACAGATGGTTCTTAGCCACCATGTGGGTGCTGGGGATCGAACCTGGGTCCTCTGCAAGAGCAGTAGGTGCTCTTAACCGCTAGGCTATCTCTCCAGCCCAAAACTGATTTTGTTTTTTTTTTATTTCTGTATGTGTATCAATGTACTGTTTGCATGCAGGTCTGTGCACCCGTGTCGTGCAATGCCGCGGAGGTCAGAAGAGGGTCTCATATTCCTCTAGAGCTGGAGTTCTCCTGGAATTGGAGTTTCAGACGGTTCTTGGCCGCCATGTGGGTGCTGGGGATCGAACCCGGGTCCTCTGCAAGAGCGGTCAGCGCTCTTAACCTCTAGGCCATCTCTCCAGCCCCCCAAAACTGATTTTTAAAGTACATTTGAAACATTTGAGTCCTGAGGTAACATCAGTTAATGTAGTAAATATGTATAAAATGTGAACATTTATGGCAGAAGATGTGTTTAGCTTGCTTAGGACTTGTATTCTAGCCCTAGCAACCACAAAAAAAGAATGTGACCATTTCTGTATAAACAATGTATTCTGTACTTATTCTTCAGAGATGCAAAAAAGAAACTGAGGCTTGCCTTGTGCTCTGCTGACTCTGTTGCCTTCCCAGTGCTAACTCACTCAACAAGGAATGGACTGCCAGACCATACAGACCCAGAAGGCAAGTTGCTCCAGGATAGCTTACTTTCTTCTTCTGTGTCTATAGCTTGAACCATGCAAAGTTGCCATCATTCACCTGTCAGCTATACAGAAATTCCTTATAATTCAATGTTAGAAATTTCATTTAGGCTTTCTTCTCCTCCTCCTCTTCCTCCTCCTCCTCATCCTCCTCTTCTTCGTCCTCCTCCTTTCACCTTCACCTTAACCTTCACCTTCACCTTCACCTTCATCTTTTTGGGACAGGGTCTCCCTGAAGCCCCAGCTTCAGGGAGAAGGACCTGGAACTTGCTATGTAGACCAGGCTGGACTTGAACACACAGAGTCTACCTGCCTCTGCTTCCCCAGCGCTGGGATTAAAGGTGTACGCTTCCACTCCCAGCTCATTTAGCTTATTTTAAAGGATCTTTGATATTGTTTATTTTCTATTAATCTTTTTTTTAATTTTATTTATTATTTTTTTTAATTTTATTTCTGTATTTGTATGAATGTACTGTCTGCATGCAAGTTTGTGCACCCATGTCGTGCAATGCCGCGGAGGTCAGAAGACGGTGTCGGACTCCCCTGGAACTGGAGTTCTCCTGGAATTGGAGTTACAGACGGTTCTCGGCCGCCATGTGGGTGCTGGGGATCGAACCGGGGTCCTCTGTAAGAGCGGTCGGTGCTCTTAACCGCTAGGCCATCTCTCCAGCCCAATTTTATTTATTTATTTTATGTGTATGAATGTACCGTCTGCATGCAAGTCTGTGCATCCGTGTTGTGCAGTGCCTCGGAGGTCAGAAGAGGGCATCGGATTCCCCTGGAACTGGAGTCAAAGACAGTTCTCAGCCGCCATGTGGGTGCTGGGAATCGAACCCCGGTCCTCTGCACAGCAGTCGGCGATATTTTCTTTTTTTTGGTCTTTTCGAGACAGGGTCTCCCTGTAGCCCCAGCTGTCCTGGAATTCATTCTGTAGACCAAGCTGGCCTTGAACTCACAAAGATCCGCCTGCCTCTGCCTCCCAAGTGCTAGGATTTTTTTTTTTCTTTTTCTTGTTTGCAGTATCATACATGATCATCAAACTGCTGCTAGAATGTTCACACCTGTTACTGAAAATTCTAAACCCAGGGAGACTTCCACTGGGAATTTACTTTGGGTCAAGGTCGGGCTGTCAAGTGCTAGGATTAAAGGCGCGCGCCACCACGCCCGGCCTCCGATATTATTTTCTAAATGAGAGTGGCAATATTGGTTAGATCTAATGATGATTTGTGGTATAGCAGAATTGACACACCAAATACTGAGAGGTTCTAGAGGTTCTATAACCCTAATAGGATTCTTATTTTGTTTTTTTTTTTAGACAATGAAATTGTTTGCTTCTTAAAAGTTCAGATCGCTGAAGCAATTAATTTACAAGATAAGAACTTAATGGCTCAACTTCAAGAAACAATGCGCTGTGTGTGCCGATTTGACAATAGGACCTGTAGGAAACTGCTGGCCTCCATTGCTGAAGACTATAGGTAAAGTTCCCAGCCTGTGGGCTTGTGATGGACTGTAAGCTGTTGTGTTTTTTTTTTTATTGTTGTTTGGGGGCTCTTTCCTGTTTGATTGTTCTTTATTGAAGAAATTAATCTAGTCCTACTACATAGTGTATGATTGTGTTTACTTGAATGGAAATTTTAAGTAACATGGTCTAGGAATATACAGTTTAGGGGCTGGAGAGACGGCTCAACAGTTGAGAGTAGTCAATGTTCTTTTAATTTTTTTATTATTTATTTATTTTTGTATGTGTATGAATGTACTGTCTGCATGCAGGTCTGTGCACCCGTGTCGTGCAATGCCACGGAGGTCAGAAGAGGGTCTCGGATTCCCCTGGAACTGGAGTTCTCCTGGAATTGGAGTTACAGACGGTTCTTAGCCGCCATGTGGGTGCTGGGGATCGAACCCGGGTCCTCTGCAAGAGCGTCGGTGCTCTTAACCGCTAGGCTATCTCTCCAGCCCAAGAGTAGTCAATGTTCTTGTAGAAGCCTGGGTTAGGTTTTAGTTCCTTGAACCCATATTGTGGCTCACAACCATCTGGAACCACCAGTTCCAGGGGATCTGACATACTCTCTGGCTTCCTTGAGCACCAGGCACACATACAGTACACATACATGCATGCTGTCAGACACACATAAAATATGAATAAATAAATATTAAAAAAATAACTTTGGCTTCAGCTTTGCAAAAAACACAGGTAAAGAAGGAGGCTGGAGAGATGGCTCAGTGGCTAAAAGCATGTACTTGTCTTTCAGAGTATCCAAGTTCTATTCCCAGCATCCATATAATCAGGTGCCTGATAACCACCTATAATTCTGGTTCTAGGGAATCTCACATTTCTGTTTTCTATGGGCACCAGTACACATGTGTACACACACACACACACATGCACGCACACAATTAAAAATAAATCTTAAAAAAAATTGTGGCTTTGTTTTTGTTTTTGTTTGAGGCAGGGTCTCCCTGTAGCCCCAGGTGGCTTGGAACTCACTATGTAGACCAGGCTGGCCTTGAACTCACAGAGATCCACCTGCCTCTGCTTAATCTTTTTTTTTTTTTAAACAAGTGTTTGGAAAGAGTACATTAGTGGTCAGAGATGCAGGAATTGTCTTAGGAATTGTAGCTACTTTTTGGCTGCCAGTCTCTGTCCATAGTTATAGGGGGGTGTAACTATGGCAGTGAGGCAGTATGGAGGCTCCAAGTGTCAGGGTGTGAGCTCCAGAAGCCCATTGGAATGCAGGGACACCTAAGACTGGAGGCGCCTAGGAACCTGCTGTACCAGGCTAGCCTTTGGCCATCACAGATTACTCAGGAATCTTCCGCCTTTCTAAAGCCAGATTCCTGCAAAGTGTGCTACCCACCCCCACTCTCACTGAATCCCATTCCCACCTTAAATTCCCAGGCCAGACGCCATTCGGTGCTGGCTCAGTCTTTCCCATGAGCCTAGCCCCAGCTACCCTGAATTAAACTTTGCTCCGGAGAGCCTAAACCTCGTGGCCTTTCATTTCCAGGGGGAGCGCGCCATAACCTTACACCAAGCCCTAGAGAATGAACACACTGATGTTTTTTACATTATAAACAAATAATTGGAGGTTAATGATCCAGTATATATAATCTGTATTTTGTTATTTTTAGTCTTCTTTTTTTTAATTTAAAAAAAATTTTTTAATTTTATTTATTTCCATATGTGTATGAATGTATTGTCTGCATGCAAGTCTGTGCACCCATGACGTGCAACGCCACGGAAGTCAGAAGAGGGTGTCCGACTCCCCTGGAACTGGAGTTCTCCTGGAATTGGAGTTTCAGATGGCTTGGCCTCCATGTGGGTGCTGGGGATCGAACCCGGCTCCTCTGCAAGAGCGGTCGGCGCTCCCAACCGCTAGGCCATCTCTCCAGCCCATTTTTAGTCTTCTATAGCAACCAATTTTCTGTTAAATATGGGGTCCTACTAGTATGGAGACTGTATTTCCATATAAAACTGAGCCTACAAAGGGACTTAATGACATTTAGTAAGTACAACAGAATTAATACACAAGGATTCTCTCTTGTTTTTTGGTCTTTTAGAGACAGGGTCTCCCTGTAGCCCCAGCTGTCCTAGAACTCGCTCTGGAGACCAGGCTGGCTTTGAACTCACAAAGATCCACCTGCCTCTGCCCAGTGGATTCTCTTTCTTGAACTGGCAGCATGAACAGTTCCCAAGATGGTTGTGTGCAGCCTGGCATGCCAATTTGTAAAACGAAAGTCTGTGAATTTTTTTTTTTTTTTAATTAAGACTCTTAGTTGCTGAAGAAAGTATTCACTGTATACATATCTGATGGTGTGTAGAGCATTTGTTATTCTCCCCTTTAGGAAAAGAGCTCCATATATTGCTTATCTCACTCGCTGCCGACAAGGACTACAGACCACACAGGCTCACTTGGAAAGGCTCTTGCAAAGAGTTTTACGGGACAAAGAGGTGGCCAATCGGTATTTTACCACGGTCTGTGTAAGGTTACTGCTTGAGAGCAAAGAAAAGAAGATCAGGGAGTTCATTCAAGGTAACTAAATACCAGTAAATGAAGCATATCCTCAATCCTGCATGATTGGGAAATTTTGTTTCACTATGCTAATTTTTTGAAGTGCCTGCATGTCTTAGAACAGTTCTTTAAATGCCTATTTTATGTATTTTAATTTTTAGTATTTGTGTGTGTGTGTGTGTGTATGTATATGCAACAGATACATACAAGTGCAGAAACCAACAGAGGGTGTCGGATCCCCCCAGAGCTAGCTGTACAGGTGGTTGTAAGCTGCCTGATGTGGGTGCTTGGATCTAAACTCCAGTTCTCTTGGAAGAGCAGCAAACCATTTTTACCTGCTGGGCCATCTGTCTAGCCCTTGTAAAAATTTATTTTTGGGGGCTGGAGAGATGGTTCAGTGGTTAAGAGCTCCAATTGCTCTTGCAGAGGACCTGGGTTCGATTTCCAGCATCTGCATGGCAGCTAAGAACCGTCTTTAAACCAGGCGTGGTGGTGCATGCCTTTAATCCCAGCACTCAGGAGGCAGAGGCAGGTAGATTTCTGAGTTCAAGGCCAGTCTGGTCTACAGAGTGAGTTCCAGGACAGCTGGGGCTACAGGGAGACCCTGTCTCAAAAAGACAAAAAAAAATTTTTTTTTTAATTTTTTGTTTATTTGTGTGGTGTGAGCATGCCAAAGTATGTGCATGGAAGTCTAAGACAACTTAGAGGAATTAGTTCTCTCTTCCCATTATGTGAATCCATGGGCTCAAACTCAGGTCTTCAGGCTTGGTGGCAAGTCTGTTTATCCCCTGAGCCGTCTCCCAGGCTAAAATTTCTGTGCTCTTGGAGTAGGATTGCTATTAAAAGGCAGGGAAAAGTTTTACTGAAGCCTAATTGACATTCTTTTTTTTTTTTTTTTTCTAATTGACATTCTTAGCTGAGACCCACATAAAGCTCCCCTTTGAGCTATGATTCAAAGAATCTTTATACCACACTGGGCCACCAGAAGCACTGTGAGAGTCATCAGCATACTCCACTTGGGGTCACTGTGTAAATAAATTCATGGCTGCCACCTGCAAGGGCCCTCAAAAAGAAGGCTTTTCAGTGGTGGGCAAGAGGTGCTCCCACATACTCTGGACTTTGGAGGGAAAGCAGTCTTCTGGAGATACTAGCTTTCCATCTTTATCATTGATCTGCTCCCTGACGCTGTTCTGTTCTGTCAACATGGTATCCAACTTGGGGTCAGTATGGGAAGCCACCCCCTTCTGTCTCTGCTACAGGAAATGAAAAGTGAGCCTGGGAAGACCTCCTCCATGTACTCAGAAGGGGAGGATGACCACAGATCTCCACTGCTGTCCTCTAAGGAACTGGCTCTTGCCTAGCGCCATCTTTCAGGTCACTGTGGAGGGCACTGTCACACTAGATGGGAGTCCTAATTCACTATAGCCAGGCTCTGAGGCAATTGGTCTTTTTTTTTTTTTTTTTTATTAATTTTTATTTAGTTCTGTATGTTTGTGAATTTACTACCTGCATGCAAGTCTGTGTGCACCCGTGTCGTGCAATGCGCGGCTTTGGTCAGAAGCGGGTATCGGATTACCTGAGCTGGAGTTCTCCTGGAATTGGAGTTTCAGACAAGCTCTCGGCCCGCCATGTGGTGCTGGGGATTCGAACCCAGGTCTCCTCTGCAAGATGCAGTCGGCGCTCTTAAACCGCTAGGCATCTCTCCAGCCCCCAATTGGTCTTTTAAAAATGCAAACCACTCAGCTAGGCATGCTGGCCTTTAATCATTAGCACTCCAGTAGGCAGAGGCAGGTGGGTTTCCTGTGAGTTCAAGGCCAGCCTCAGCCGGGTCTACAGAGTGAAGTCCAAGACAGCTGGGGCTGTAGTGGACCCCGTCTCAACAACACCAAAAAAAAAAAAAAAAAAAAAAAAGCAAACCACTTCACAAGAGAAAGAAAGTGTTCTGTCTAGGCCTATCAGGGCTGCATAGTGAGCGCCTGTCTCAAAAAAAAAAAAAAAAAAAAAAAAAAAAAACCCACCAGAGGAGAAAGCTGTAATAATATGAAGATCAGACAGCAGCAACTTCTCTTTTATGGAATCTTTTTTTTCTTTTTATATTTTCATGTTATGTGTATAGTTATTTGGATGGTATGTATGTAAATGGACCATTGTGTGTCTGGCATTCCCAAGAGAGTCAGAGGGGGATGTTGGATCTCCTGCAACTGGAGGTAGGGAAGGTGGTTTGTTGCCATGTGGGTGCTGGGAACGGAACAAAGTGCTTTTCATCACTGTGTAGCCATCTCTCTCCGCCCCTCTGGGATCTTTTTTTTTTTTTTAATTTTATTTATTTTTGTATATGTATGAATGTACTTCTTGCATGTTAGGTCTTGCACCTGTGTCGTGCAATTCTTTTGCCGCGGAGTTCCAGTTAAGAAGGTGTCAGATTCCCCTGGACACTGGTGGTTCTCCGGGGAATTGGAGTTTTAGACTGTTCTCAGCCACCATTGTGGGTGCTGGGGATCCCAACCTGGGCCCTATGCAGAGTAGTCGATGCTTTTAACTGCTAGGCAATCTCTCAGCCCCATGGGATTCTTTTTTTAAAAGATTTTTTTTGTTTTGTTGTTGTTATTGTGTATTGGTTTTTCTGCCGATTGTATATAATGCATCCATGTCATGCAGAGGAACCTGGGTTCAAAACCCCAGCACCCATGGCGGATGAACTGAAAATGTCTTTTAACTCCCGTTCCAGGGTAATTGATACCCTCTTCGAACCGCGGCATTGAACGACACGGGTGTACAAACCTACATGCAGACAATACATTCATACACATACAAAAATAAATAAAATAAAAAAAAATAAAGTTCAAGACCAACCTGGTCTACTTAGCAAGTACCAAGCCAGCCAGAGCTGTAGAGACCCCCTGTCTCGGGGGGGCGGGGGAGGCAGGAGGGGAGGATTTTGGTGTTTGTCTCATTAATAAGGGCTGGAGAGATGGCTCAGTGGTTAAGAGTGCTTCTGCTCTTGGGCTGGAGAGATGGACTAGCGGGTTAAGAGCGCCAACCGCCATTACAGAGGACCCGGGGTTCGCTTCCCAGCACCCACATGGGGCCCGAGAACCCTCTGAAACTCCCCATTCAGGAGAACTCCAGTGCCAGGGGAATCAGCACCCTCTTCTGTAACCTCCGCAGCATTGCCGACACGGCTGACCAGATCCAATGCATTTGCAGACAGTACATTAATACACATGCAGAGACCAGAAAACTAAATAACATAAAATAAATTAAAAAAAAAAAAAAACTCTGTGAAGCGTGCTTCTGCTCTTGAAGAGAAATGCGGTTTGGTTCCCCCGAACCTCAAATGACAACGTAGCTCCAGTTCAGCCATCGACCCGCCTATTCTGACCTCCTTTGGCACGCAAAACATGGGTCTACTTAATACATTGCTCGGCCAATACATGAAATAAAATAAATAATAATTTTCTCTTGGTCTCTCTTGAGACAGGTTCCCTGTGGGCCCCTGTGTCGGGAAAACTCACTTGTAGACAGGGACTGGCCTTGACTGCAGAAAATTGCCTCTCTGTCTCCGGGAGTGCTGGGATTAACGGCAGTTATCCACCCACACCCAGCTATAACTAAAATTTTTTTTTTTTTTGGTCTTTTCGAGACAGGGCTCCCTCTGCTCCAAGTCTGACCTGGACACTCATCTCTGTAGATAACCCAGGCTGGCCTGGAAAATTCTATAGAAACTAGGCTAGCCTTGAACTCAAAAAAATCCCCCTGCCTCTGCTGGGATTAAAGGGTGCACCCCCCTTGGGGCTGAGAGTGGCCTAGCGGTTTAAGAGCGCTGACCACTCTTACAGTAGGACCCGGGTCGATCCCAGCACCCATATAGGCCCTGCGCCGAGAACGTCTGAAACTCAATTCCAGGAAGACCCAGTTCCAGGAAGGATCAGAAAACACCATTCTGACCTCCGCGTAATTGCAGATGACACGGGTGCACAGACTTGCATGCAGTACAGTACATTCTACATACACTATACAGAATATAATAAAGATAAAAAAAAAGCTGTGCGCCACCCCACACTGCAAAACGTTTTTTTTTTAACAATTTTTTTAAAAAAAATTTTTTTGTTTTGTTTATATGAATGTACTGTCTGATGTAGGGTTTGTACAATCCTGTGTATCATGCAATGCTGCGGAGGTCAGAAGAGGGGGTCGGATACCACTTGGAACTGGATTTCTGGAATTGGAGTTAAAGGACGGTTCTCAGCTGCCATGTGGGTGCTGGGGACCAAACCCGTGTCCTCTGCAAGACATGCCAGTGCTCTTAAACCGCTACACTATCTCGCCAAGCCATAAAAAAATATTTTTTCAAAAGAATAACTTTTGGGTGGAGAGATGGTGTAAGAGCCACCGATGGTTAGACGGCACTATTGGTTAAGAGTGCTGACCACTCTTGAAGAGGACCCAGGTTCAATCCCATCACCCACATGGCGAGCTCTGAGACCCTCTTTAACTCCAGTTCTAGGCAATCGACACCCTCTTCTGACTTCCGTGTGGCCCCCCTTGCCACAACGCAGGTGTAACAAACCTACATGCAGACAGTACATTCATACATCATTAAATAAATAAATTAATTAATTAAAAAAAATAAAAGGAATTGGAAAGTGCTGGACTAAATGTTATGAGTCACCACACATAAATTGTGTGGAAAAAAAAAAAAAAAGAAAAAAGAATGATTTCACCCAGATATGCTGAACAAAGGAGTACTTCACATCTGGGCTGGATGAAAAGAGTGATTCTAGATTTCTTCATGCTGTTCAGAGCAGAGTGCTATTTAAAACTTATAAACTGGGGGCTGGAGAGATGGCCTAGCAGTTAAGAGCACCGACTGCTCTTACAGAGGACCCGGGTTCGATCCCCAGCACCCACATGGCGGCCGAGAACTGTCTGAAACTCCAATTCCAGGAGAACTCCAGTTCCAGGGGAATCTGACACCCTCTTCTGACCTCCGCGGCATTGCATGACACGGGTGCACAAACTTGCATGCAGACAGTACATTCATACGCATATAGAAATAAAATTAATTAAGGGGCTGGAGAGATGGCCTAGCAGTTAAGAGCGCCGACTGCTCTTACAAAGGACCCGGGTTCGATCCCCAGCATCCACATGGCAGCCGAGAACCGTCTGAAACTCCAACTCCAGGAGAACTCCAGTTCCAGGGGAATCTGACACCCTCTTCTGACCTCCGCGGCATTGCACGACACGGGTGCACAAACCTGCATGCAGACAGTACATTCATACACATACAGAAATAAAATAAAAAATTAAAAAAATAAATAAAATTAATTTAAAAAAAGAGAAAAAAAACTTATAAACTGGGCTTAGAAGATAGTTCAGCAGCTAAAGGTACTTGCCAGTAAGCCTGACAATCTTATGAGTTTGATTCTCAGGACCCACATGGTGAAAAGAATTAGCAAACTTAACTCCTGCAAGTTATCCTCTGACTTCCGTATGCATGCTGTGGTGCTCTCCTCAATCAGTCAGTCAGTCAATCAGTTAATCAATCAATAAATGTATGTTAAAAAATAATAAAACTTGGGGGCTGGAGAGATGGTTCAGTGCTTAGGAGCACCTACTGCTCTTGCAGAGGACCAGGGTTCAGTTCCCAGTACCTACATGGCAGCTAAGAACCATCTTTAATGCCAGGCGTGGTCTTTAATCCCAGCACTCAGGAGGCAGAGACAGGCAGATCTCTGTGAGTTTAAGGCCAGCCTGGTCTACAGAGTGAGTTCCAGGATAGCTGGGACTAAAGGGAGACCCTGTCTCAAAATAAACAAATAAGTAGTAAAACCTATAAACTATTTCTAGAACATTTCCATTTGATACTTTTGGATGAAGAGAATGGAAACAGTAGAAAACAAACAGGATAAGAGGGCTCCACTATAGTTTCCTTTTTAATGTTACTTCTATGGTGTATTTTACAAATTGTTGTTTTTCATTGGAGATTTTCAGAAACTCACAGCAGCTGATGATAAAACTGCCCAGGTAGAAGATTTTCTACAGTTTCTTTATGGTGCAATGGCTCAGGATGTCATATGGCAGAATGCTAGTGAAGAGCAGCTCCAGGATGCTCAGCTGGCCATTGAACGAAGTGTGATGAATCGGATTTTCAAGCTTGCTTTCTACCCTAACCAGGATGGGGACATACTTCGTGACCAGTGAGTGTTTCTCTGTTTAGTGTCTGTGTTAGACTGCATAGGAAGTGTCAGGTAGCCCCAGATTTAGGCTATACCTTTGATTTGATATCTGATAGGAAAAGGAAGTTTATCAGTTAATATTTTCACCAACTAGGGTTACATAATCAAAATGGTAATTGGCAGTTTGAGGGCTTTAGGGAAATCAAACAAGATGTATGAATTTGGAATGGTCTTTCGGGAAGGCAGTGCTTTGTACCTTGCCACAGATATTCTTTGGTGTCTTCTCTGTGCGATTAATTCTTACTAAACATTTGATCTCAACTTGAGCATCTCGTGCTTAGGAACCCTTTCCTGAGGAATTTAAAGCTCTCCTGTTGTCTAGGGCTACCCACTTTTGTTTAACAGCCTCATGGTTGCTAGCTTCCATTTGTTTAAGTCATGGTTTTTTTGGTTTTTGGTTTTTGGTTTTTTAACCCAGCACTCCTGGTAGTTCTTTGACATGGAAGATTGTCCTGGATATGGTAGGATGTTTAGCAGCCCACTGCTTTCTACACACTAGGAGCCCATAATACCCAACTAGTTATGACATGTCTCTAGGGATTACCAAGGTTCTTGAGGGATAACATTCTCCTTTTTTCTACTACTAGAGATTGAATCTAGAGCATTGTGCATATTAGGCAAGCACCCTCTGTGTGGGTTTTTTCTTTTTTGAGGGGGTCAGAGGTACACACACGCACACACACACAAATGTGTGTAAAAGCCAGAGGAGGTTGATATGAGATATCTTTCTCAATTGCTGTCCACCTTCTATTTTCAAGGTAGGGTCTGTCACTGAACCTAGAGCTTGCTGATTAGTTTAGCATGGCTGGTCAGCAATCCTCCCGTCTGTGCTTCTGGACTGCTGAGGTTATATGTGTGCACCACTGCACCTGGCTTTTCACAAGGGGGCTGGGGATCCAACCTCATGTTTGTTTAGCAGGTACTTTGCCATCCCTCCAACCTGTTCTCCACTATATTCTCTCTCTCTCTCTCTCTCTCTCTCTCTCTCTCTCTCTCTCTCTCTCTCTCTCTCTCTCTCTCGTCTTTTGAGACAGGGTCTCCCTATAGCCCCAGCTGGCCTAGAATTCACCATGTCTACCAGGCTGGCTTACAGAGATCTGCCTGCCTCTGCTTCTCTGAATCCTGTGATTTAAGGCATGCACTCCTATGCCCAGCTTTTAACTCTTCTCTTGTTCTTTTTTCTTCTGTGTTATCCCCATCATGAGAGCAGAAAATAGTGCTTCTAAACCAGGGGTGGTGGTTATGTCAATAATCTCAGGTCTTGGGTGGCTGAGGCAAGGCTCAAGACCAGTTCAAGGCTAGCCCAGGTCTTGGCATTGGTGTCTCACAGTGTGGTCCTGTCCCCTTTGAGTACAGACAAACAAAGCAAAGCATCCTGCTTTTATTCTTCACTACACCACAGCATCAATCACAGTGTTGGCTCTTCATATGTGCTCATTATGTATTTATTAGGAATTAATAGTTATTATACATTTGAATCAACAAGTACCCACAATCATATCAGTTGTATCTCAGTAAGGCTCTTTTAGACTTTTTTTTTTTTTGGTCTTTTCGAGACAGGGTCTCCCTGTAGCCCCAGCTGTCATGGAATTTGCTCTGTGGACCAGGCTGGCCTTGAACTCAAAGAGATCCGCCTGCCTCTGCCTCCCAAATGCTAGGATTAATGGCATGCGCCACCAAGCCTGGCTTTGTAATTTTTGTAAGGCTCTTTTAAAATGTAGTCCTGAGGCCTAGGGATATTTCTCAGTGAGATAACACAAAAGGACCTGGGTTTGATACCCAATATAATAAATAAGTAAATAAATAAATAGGAATCCTTAGCCAGGTGAGCTGGCACACATCTGTAATCAGCCCTTGGGAAGGCAGGATACTCACAAATTAATAATGAGATTATGCTTTAGGGGGAATAAAAAGTAATCCAGGGCCAGGCATGGTGGCATGTACCTTTAATCCTAGCACTTGGGAGGCAGAGGCAGGCGGATCTTTGTGAGTTCAAGGCCAGCCTGGTCTACAGAATGAGTTCCAGGACATCTGGGGCTACAGGGAGACCTTGTCTCAAAAGACAAAAAAGTAATCCTGGGGCTTTAATCCCAGCACTCAGGAGGCAAAGGCAGGTGAATCTGTGAGTTAGAGGCCAGCCTGGTCTACATAGTGAGTTCTAGGATAGCTGGGGCTACAGGTAGGCCCTGTCTTAGAAAGGAAAAAAAAAAGTGATTACTTTGGGGTAGGGGGAAATGGAATAGTTAACAGTGGTGTTTTTTTGTTTTTTTGTTTTTTTTTATAATTTCCCATCTACTTTTTATTTTATTTTATTTTTTTATGTATATGAGTTTCTGCATGTAGGTTGGTGCACCCATGTTGTGCAATGCCATGGAGGTCAGAAGAGGGTGTCGGATTCCCCTGGAACTGGAGTTAAAGATGGTTCTTAGCTGCAATGTGGGTGCTGGGAATTGAACCCGGGTCCTCTGCAAGAGCAGTCGGTGGTCTTAACTGCTGAGTCTCTCTCCAGGCCCCAACAGTGGTTATTTTAAGCAGGATATTGGGAGTATAGGAAATTTAGCTTACGTAGTTTTCCTTTTCTATATTTTTTCTAAGCACTTCTCCACAATCCTCTTTATGCCTCCACCCAGTTGGCATTGTCACCATGTTTTCTAATGACGATGACAATTTTGACAGCGTCCAAGGATTCTCAGGAGAGTTGTAATAGGACCACAAGGAGAGTTATTAGTGGTTCATAGAAGGCTTTTTTGTGTGTGTGATGGTCCAGCAGATGGAACCCAGGGTTTTACATGTACTCAGTCAGTGTTCATGGTCTCAGAGGCTGCTTGCTCCCCCTGGCTCTGTTTCCTCTCCAGGGAGGGCACTTGTTTTTGGCATGAAGCATGGGACAAGGAGTTGGGATGTTGAAGCTGTGCATTCTGCAAAGAGAAGCTTATACCCACTCTTTCATCTGTTTCTGCAGGTTTTACAGAATGTGGAGAGAAAGCAGGGTGTCTAGAAAGGATTGGAAGTCAGGAGGCTAGATTTAGTCCCTGCTATTGAAGTAGATTATTAACCTTTTAAATCCCAATTGTCTTTGTCTGCAGAATGAGGCAGGTGGTTGAGTTTTCTCTGTCTGAAGCTTTCATCTTTGATTTCTAGCTCTTGATCCCTCTTGCATCTCACTACCCTTTCCTTTACTGAAAATGCTCAAGCTAAGGGCTCTTTTCCTGTCCTGGGAATGCTGTCCCAGTCGAAGAAAAGAAGACTTCTTTACTCTCATGCATCCTCCCAGGTCAGTTAGCATTTCCAAGTGGATCCTGAAAACGAGCCTTGAGATGTAGTCTTGTTATATAGTCCAGCTTGGTGTTGGCCTTGAATTCATGATATCCTTGCATTAGCCTCTTGAGGCCTGGAGTTATAGGCATGTACCACCATGCCTGGGCTTTAAATACAAGTCTTTTGTTTTTGTTTTTTGGGATAGTATCTTGCTACGTTCAGGTTAGCCTTAAACTTTCCATGTACCACAGGCTAGACTCACTCCAACTCATGATATTCCTCTTGCCTCAGCCTTCACTAGAATTACAGGTGTGTGCTACCATGCCCAGCTAAGATGAGCCCTTTAAATCAAGAAAAATAATATATATACATATGGCTAAGTGAGAGAGTCTCAACCATAATGGTAATCTATGTCTAGAAATGAGGCTAATAAATTTTGTTTTGAAAAATATTAGTTATGACTACCTTATTTTCAGAAATGTGCATTTACATATGTATTTTGGGGGGTTTTCAGGGTTCTTCATGAACATATCCAGAGATTGTCTAAAGTGGTGACTGCAAACCACAGAGCTCTCCAGATACCAGAGGTAATATGGGCTTGTGTGTAGCATGGGTGTAACCAAAGCTGCATGGAATACCTGGATGTGTTGTCACTTTGTCAAGGCACTCAAGCACTAAAGGTAGACAACTGCGCTTCACCAGGTATCAGGTTAACTGTCAGGTTACTGCAGGTGTGGGTTTGGTTTTTTGTTGTTGTTGTTTTTTATGACAGGGTCTTCCTATGCAAGACCTTCTTGGTCTTAAACTCACAGAGATCCACCTGTTTCTGCCCTCCCAAGTGCTGGTATTAAAGGTGTGCACCACCACACCTGGCCCCACAGTGCTTTTTTGGGTTCAAATTCCCTGTTATGGAAAAGGATGCCAAGAGAGAAGAGGGAGAGCCTGTAGCAGAGCCTGCTTCAGAGCCACTCCATGTCCAAACGGGACCTTCGTCCCAGCCGCCCTCTTGGGCAGGTGCTCCCTCAGCCCTCCTCAGACCAGCGCTACACAGCCACTGCAGGCGTTCCAGAGAGGGTAGGAACTATTCCAGAAGAAATGCTCAAATCAGACATGGTCTCAGGTTACTTTTTAATTATTGATACTAATATAAAAATATTGAACATACATCTCTTACAGAAAGCTGGAAAATGTCAGCTATTTAATGTTTCTGATTGTTTTTATTAAATTTCACTTAATGAAACATTGAGTAGCATAAAGTTTTCAATTTTCTTTGGCATGAGTATTTTGTTGTTTGATTTGGTATTGGTAATGTTGAGACAGGGTCTTATATAGCTAAGCTGGCTTCAAACTCGCTGCGTTAGCAAGGTTGACTTTGAACTCCTGATCCTCCTGCCTCTGTCTTCCAAGTGCTGAGATCACAGGCATGTACCACCACACCCAGCTTTGAATCAGTTTTTTCTAGAACAGCCCCAACAAGGATACATAGTGATTTTTTTTTTTTTTTTGTATGTTATGAATGTACTATCTGCATGTAGGTTTATGCACCTGTGTCGTGCAATACTGCGGAGGTCAGAAGAGGATCTTGGATTCCCCTGGAACTGGAGTTCTGGAATTGGAGTTACAGACGGTTCTTAGCCGCCATGTGGGTGCTGGGGATCGAACCCAGGTCCTCTGCAAGAGCAGTCGGTGCTCTTAACTGCTAGGCTATCTCTCCAGCACCCCCCCTTTTTTTTTGTCTTTTTGATACAGGGTCTCCCTTTAGTGGCCTAGAGCTCACTATGTAGACCAAGCAGGCCTTGAACCCACAGAGATCCACCTGCCTCTGCCTCCCAAGTGCTAGGATTAAAGGCATGCGCCACCACACCTGGCTACATAGTGATTTTTACACTAACTTTGTGTAGTAGCTTGTTTGTGCTTTTGGAATTACATAGATACAAACTTTAATTCTAGCTATTTAAGAAATGTAATGTGAAATTTCATGGATTCTGTGTGTTATACCCTTACTCTCTCTCTGAATGGATATCTAGGTTGCTATTTTTAAATATAAAGCATTTATCTTGGATGAGAGAGGAAGGATCTGTAGTATAATTTTACTACAGCACCATGGCTGCTCTGTGGGTTGTTGTTATATTCATGATCTGTATATTGTCTACTGTCTTACTTAGGTTTATCTTCGGGAGGCACCATGGCCATCTGCACAATCAGAAATCAGGACAATAAGTGCTTATAAAACCCCCCGAGACAAAGTCCAGTGCATCCTGAGAATGTGCTCCACTATAATGAACCTCCTGAGCCTGGCCAATGAGGACTCTGTCCCCGGAGCAGATGACTTTGTTCCCGTGCTGGTGTTTGTGTTGATAAAGGTGTGTCTCTACCATCACCAGTTAGGTTATGTGGCCTCCTGAGCAGGATGGCACAGGGCTTCATAAGGTAGTGGGTTAGAATCCTGGCCTCTTTCTAAGTCTTGAAGGATTTTATTGAATACTGCCAAAAACAAAGTTCAGGAATTATTGTCCAGAGGACTGATGTCTCTTTCACAGATCATTTGGAGACCAGGTATTGAGATGATTCTGGCAGAGCACAGCACCCAGTAATCTGCTCTTACTTCCCATCTCTCTCTAGGCAAACCCACCCTGCCTGTTGTCCACCGTACAGTACATCAACAGCTTCTACGCAAGCTGTCTGTCTGGAGAGGAGTCCTACTGGTGGATGCAGTTCACAGCAGCAGTGGAATTCATTAAAACCATCGACGACCGAAAGTGACTGAGACCCAGGCCCACCATGGCAGCAGACTGTTAGTTGGGCAAACAGATCTTTAAGAAAATGTAGCAGCTGCTTTGAAAGCTGAAGACTGTTTTGTATAATATTGTACAGCATTCAGACATTTTAAAACAGATCTTTACTAAACCGATTAACAAGCTAACAAGCAGGTTTTCTTTTCTTTGGGCTCTTTTCCTTTCTGAGTTGCATATTTTATTTTCTTGTCCCCAGGTAGAGAGTAGCACTGTACAAAAGGGACCATGTTTTTTCAGGAATTTTGAAATATTAAAAACCAGAACAGAATCTCTTAGGAAATGTCCATCTCTCCATTCTTGGATTCCCTATTCTTTTCTTTTACTTTAAAAAGAACAGTCCACCTCTTTTAGGATGCTGTATTCTCTGTATGCAGCTAATGGAAGGAACATACCAGTTGCACTGAGGATTTCTGTAGTGGTGCGTTTATAGCATTCTTAATGCACTCTCCTGAACTGAAAAGCTAGGACGGAAATGTAAATATAATATATATTTATATTTGGATATAATATGGACATCTTCAGATCTAATAAACAAGGACAATTGCTGATAGTAATTGTGATATACCATCTTGTGAAATGGTTTCCTTGACAAAATTTAAGCTGAGCTTAAAAGCAAAGCCAGAAATATTAATGTGTAATGCAGTTTATTGAACTTTCTGGGTATAGAGTTTGATGAGGAAGTCATGCAGGTATATATCACCATGGACATGTGTTGAGCCTGCACATAGGAAACAGACTCTACCCACCTTACATAAGAGCAGTACATGTAACTGTATTGTGGTACTTCTTCTCTGAGACACCGAGCAGAAACTCCAGACAGAGCTCCTTATAGACCTTCAATTGTGATATATTTCTGATGATTCACATTGAATGCAGAGACCAGGAATTAAGTAAATGTCATTTTTTAAAACTAATTTATATTGTCTGCTCTAGTGATACAAGTTTTACTAGTCTTAAACTATTTTAATCAACCACACTATTCTTATGAAAAAAAATCTATTTTGGCAGGTTTCTGTGCCTTTATTTCCCTCTTCTGAAAAAAAAGTACATGTTCTAGTAGTTTGGTTTGCATTGTACATCAGTAATTAATCAGGAGTGGGCTTTGGTGCCTAAGAAGCTGGCCAAGGAGGCACACCAAAGCTTCAAGCACAGGTCTTGTATATAGGCCATCACCGACTGGTTTCACTTTATATGTTTCCTAAACATGTTTCACCTCTTTGATAACAAATGCTGCAGTCCCATACTTTTGAGTCCCTTGTTGCTGACAGCAATATGATCATCTTTTGGGGACCTGTGAAAACCAGCCGTGAGCAGATGAGTACAGAGACTGTCCACTCCCCTTTCTGAGAACTCGGCCATACAGGGCCAAAAGAAGCTGGGTTTTCTTCATGCTTCTTCCTTTTTATTTTAAAATCTCCAAACAGGAATTTGCATAGGCCTGTGGGATGTGATTCTGCCTTTTGGGGAGGGATCACACTAAACTAGAATGTTAGGTCAGGAAATCCATATACTTCCTGGGCTGTCATTGTTAACCTTGCCTGGGTGTTAGAAGTTACATCCCATCATAAACACATTGCAAGCAAACTATGACATGGTTCTATAACCTAGATGGAAGTCTGACATTTACTCCAGCATTTGACTCAATAAGTGTTAAGTCAATAGGAGATTTTGAATAGTTGGAATTCATTGTTATGGGATTTAACTTGTAAATCAATGAGAGTTTTGTGGGATTTTTTTTTTTCTCTCTGTAATGGTAGCTAAATATATTCCATGTTACGCTGTGGAAATAAAGATGTGGACATTGTACCAGGGCTGTTTTCTGTGGAAGAGAATTTAGTGGATTTGGGGTTCAGGCCACACTGTGGTTCCTGAGCTGGTAGTGAGTTAGATTTAGCATTGGTGACACCTCAGGACTCAGGTTGAAGAGCCAAGTGCTATTCCAGGGGCAACAGGCTCTCTCAACATCAAGCATCACTGGTTTAATCTCATGGTAGAAGTCTTGCCATGTTGATTTTTGAATTTAGGAAGTACTCTCTGTCTCTGGTAGTATGAGAGGCAGGAAATGAATTATTTGTTTTTCTGGAAAAAGGAATGATGGTTCTTCAAATGTTTTTTACTGTGCTTCCTCCAGCACTTGTTTTATATGAAGAATTAGTGCAAAAGTAGTCACCCTTGAGAAATAAGTCAGTAGCTTAAAATTATTATATAGAATTTGCGAAGTTAATGGATAGTAAACAGGGAGGCAATGGGTCAGGTCATGGAAGTCTTGCAGAACTAAAGAAAAGTCCATTCATATTTTCTGTTAATATCCCACTACTGATGTAATAGAAATAGCTGTCTTTCCTTGTTTTGTTTGTTTGTTCGTTTGGTCTGTTTGAGACAGGGTCTCCCTGTATCCCCAGCTGGTCTGGAACTCACTGTGGAGATCAGGCTGTCCTGGATCTCAGAGATCTGCCTGCCTCTGCATCCCAAGTGCTGGGATTAAAGGCAGGTGCCCCCATGCCCAGCTTCCTGTACATCTTTTTTTCTCTCCACTTTAAGTAAAATTAGTCATAGTACTTGCCTCAAGTGCTTATTCTTTATTTTTTTTTAATTTTTTTTATTAATTTTATTTATTTCTGTATGTGTATGAATGTATTGTCTGCATGCAAGTTTGTGCACCCGTGTCGTGCAACGCCGCGGAGGTCAGAAGAGGGTATCGGATTCCCCTGGAACTGGAGTTCTCCTGGAATTGGAGTTTCAGACGGTTCTTAGCCGCCATGTGGGTGCTGGGGATCGAACCGGCGTCCTCTGTAAGAGCGGTCGGCGCTCTTAACCGCTAGGCTATCTCTCCAGCCCCCAAGTGCTTATTCTTTAATAAAAAATACATGCTTATGAGAACCTTTTAATATAGATTTCTGTCATAAAGGAATTTGCCTTTCTGAGCATTGAAGTTCACCTCCTATTGTATCCTGGCCATCTTTATTGGAAGTGGATGTCACAAGTACACGTTCCCAAAGTGCACAAAGAACAAAACCTGTCCAGGCTGTGGAACGCTGTGCTCTTGCCCCCCAAAAAAAGAGAGAGAAAGGAGAAAAAAAAAGAAAAAAAAGAACGTGCTCACTTGTGTGCTGGTGCAGGTGCCACTTTGTGTTGCTGGCTCAGGGAGTGGCATTTGGACTAAGTAAAGACCAACCATCTGTTTTAAACGTGTGATGTTTGCAGGTGTCTTCCACTAATGTGACCGGGTGTGAAGAGGAAAGGGAGGAACATAACTTGTCAAACTCGTTAGTGTTTGTATGAGCAAGAGAGACATGCAGTGCTCTCAACATGGTGGGCAGCGGGCCTATGCTTTTACCTCCTGGTCTTTGCTGCTTCTTTGAAGAAAAGTCTCTTTTTAGTTCTTTGATACCTGTCAAGTTGATTCTACAGTTGTTATTGGAGAAGGGGATGTCAGAAACAATTTTGTCAAAGTTGAAACACTTTGAGTAAGCAGAGTATCAGTGGTGAACCATTTGGAAAGTGCCAAATGCTTGAGCTTCTGCTATGGTGGCACAGGTCTGTGATCCTAGCACTTGGGAGGCTGAGCCAGGAGGGTTGTTACTAGTTTGAGGTGAGCCTGGGCTACAGAGTAAGAGCCTGTCTTTAAAATAATCTTTGCTAGATGAATATTAATATATGTTATAATTTTACCAAGAAGCGGGTGACAGGGGGGTAGCGTTACTTATAAGAACACTTGGAGGATGAAGGTAGAGTAGAATGAAGGAAGCTGAGCTCAGCACAGGGTATACTCAGAAGGGGAAGGCTGTTCCACTCATGAGCTATGGGCTGCCTGCCAGCGGCCCCGCAACCTCCTCTCTGCTGAGGTAATGATCTGTCTTTCCTCCTGTGCATCACTTATAACAAAAAGCTTTGTACTGCCTTTCCTCCAGGGGGTGACACTTTTATGTATGCCTGGACCCATGAGCTCGCACAGTTGTATGTTGGCTGGAAAGCTATCCTGCTTCCCAATGTGATCACTGCTGTGCAGCACCATTCCGTGAAACTGATTAAAGGGAAGGTATTCTCCTTTATTGGCTTTATGTTTCTATATTCTGTATTTGGTAATGTTGCTGGAATTTTTACTTTTTTTTTTTTTTTTTTTTTTTTTTTTTTTTTTTTTTTTTGAGGCAGAGTATCCCCGTAGTCCCAGCTGGTCTGGAACTGAAACTTGATACGTAGCTCTTGATTTCAGAAATGCTCCTGTCTCTGCACTCCGTGTGCTGCCCTACTTCACTTCTTGAACGTTACTGATATTGTCCATGGCTTTATTGTTGTTGTTGTTTTGGGTCAGCTTGAGTCAGGGTCTTCCTGTAGCCCCAGCTGACCTGGAGCTCACTATGTAGACCAGGTTGGCCTTGAACTCACAGAGATCCATCTACTTCTGCCTCCTGAGTGCTGTGGACACCCAGCTTGTCCACGATTTGATACTCATCTTTTTCATCTGAAAAACAAAACCTCTATAAGTACTTGTCCATATTTCCAATTACAAGTTTGAAGCTAGCCCATCTCAACAAAATCAAATAAGTCCCTGTGACATCAGGAGGATCTAGAATGACCCAGCAGTCACTGAGCTGAGCAGCTAGTTTGAGTCCCCTTCCTACCTGACCCCTCTACCTTGTAGCTAGCTGTTTACTGGCCTTCACTACTCCAACTGCAGCAATCCACAGTGACCCAGGGAATTGCCATCTTTGAGGGTGGGACTTCAGGGATGGGAACATTTTTACACGTTCTAGAGAATGCTTCCAGAGAGAAGTGTTTGGCCTTTTCCCATTGTCCTATGACACCAGGTGTGTTGGGTCATATTCCTAGCTACTTGGGAGGTGTGCAGCTTCTGGCCACATGTCACATAGGTCTGTGTCTAGGCCATTTTCCCCCAAACTTCCCTGGAGTATTCTTGCTGGAATGTATCAGTATCCAAGGGATCCTGGCTTTGAGCTTCTGCCTCCACCTCCCAAATCCTGGGATTACAGGCATGTGCCGCCATGCCCAGTGATATCAGGAATCTTGAAACAGATTTTCTAGCCAAAGCATATTCCCGGAGGAGTCTGTGATTCTTCCTAGAAGAGCCAGTGTTCATAAAGTAGGAGCCATTGCCAGCACCTGCATCGTTCACTTAGGGATGCTGTGAAGATTTCATCCTCTGGTCCCAGGATAAGCACCAAGTCCATTTCTGGGGGACAACCCCAGGAACCTGCATTCCTAATGGGCTCCACCTGACTCCTGCTTACTAAACTTTGGGATCAACTGTGGAATCAACTCAAGCACTTGTTTCCCCATCTCACAAAGGTGGCAGGTGTGAATGGGAAGGCCCTTCCAAGGGTGAGAATGCCTGCCTGGAA
>VZQC01009846.1:175890-194811 GCA_009823505.1 Rhizomys pruinosus
CGTGCAATGCCGCGGAGGTCAGAGGAGGGTCTCGGATTCCCCTGGAACTGGAGTTCTCCTGGAATTGGAGTTTCAGATGGTTCTCGGCCGCCATGTGGGTGCTGGGGATCGAACCCGGGTCCTCTGTAAGAGCGGTCGGCACTCTTAACCGCTAGGCCATCTCTCCAGCCCCTAAAAGTGTTTCATTTGGCTGTTTTGTCCAGTTGTAACCGGTGTTCTCTATAACCAGCACTGGGCACAGCAGTCTGCAGAAAGCAGGACTCTGGGCTGTGCACTTCAGTGCTGCACACGGTTGCCCTGTGGACTCTGGCTCTGGAGACCTTGTTTTCCTGCTCTTCTGGCTGAAATGGTATTGGATGATAGAGGCTGCATCTGCTACTGCTCAGGTGGCAAGCTGCTGAGTGAGCCAGGCTGGAGGGGAGGGGAGGAAAGGAACCTGGGAAGGGAAGGAACCTGGGAAGGGAAGGGGCTGAGGACCAGGGACTCCCACAAGCACCCCCAACCGCAAGGTCATCATCCCAGGAGCCTATCTTCAGAGGTCTTTTCTCTCACTGGATCCCTGCTCCGTTTACTGAAAAGCCAAGGATTTCAAGTGGGGTGCCTAGGCTCAGCCATGACAGACCTCATCAGACAAGCAGGAACACCCCCACCCCCACCCCCAGGGGCCTGATGTGGCTGCACTGCCTTACTGGTCCCTCGAAGTCTTGTCATGTGTTGTATACAGAGTGATTCACAACAGCTGCACTTTGAGTTTCAGATGAGTGAGTTTATGAAGCATAGAGCAAGCATAGGAACAAAACAGCAGTCACAGCTAGAACTCCAGATCAGACCCTTACGCCGTCCAGCAGGAAGGGCTGGGAAACCTTGATTTATAAAGAAGGCTCCTACCAGAGGTGGTTTTCTGTTAGAGGATAAAGAGGTAAGGTTTTGTTTCTGTTGTTTTTTTTTTTTTGTATGTGTATGAGTGTACTGTATGTATGTAGGTTTGTGCACCTGTGTCGTGCAATGCCGCGGAGGTCAGAAGAGGGTGTTGGATTCTCCTGGAACTGGAGTTTTCCTGGAATTGTAATTACAGACGGTTATGTGGGTGCTGGGGATCGAACCTGGGTCCTCTGCAGGAGCAGTCGGTGCTCTTAACCGCTAGGCTATCTCTCCAGCCACAAGAGGTTTTTAAAAAGATCTGTTTTTGTGTGTATGAGTGTTTGGATTATGTGTATGCAGGCATACAACATGTGTGCCTGGTGCCTGCATAGGCCAGCAGAAGTCATAGCCCCTGGAACTGGAGTTACAGATGGTTTCTAGCCACCATGTGGTACTAGAACTGAACCCAGGTTCTCTGCAAGAGCAAATGTTCTTAACCTCTGAGACATCTCTCCAGCCCCCATAGGTGGGTCGTGGGTGTGAAGAAGGCACCAGACAGGCTGCATTGTGTTTACTGTTGGGCTGCTTTGAAGTCCTGTCTTTTCATAGAGTCAGGGAGCCAGGCTAGCCCAGACAAGGGGTCTTGAAGGAAACTTTGAGACAAACACGTTGTCTGAAATGGGTGGGGGACCCTGCTTCCATAGTATCTTCTCTTTTTTTTTTATTATTTATTTTTGTATGTGTATGAATGTATTGTTTGCATGCAGGTCTGTGCACCCGTGTCGTGCAATGC
The DNA here is from genome assembly GCA_009823505.1 of Rhizomys pruinosus. Classification (NCBI taxonomy): domain Eukaryota; kingdom Metazoa; phylum Chordata; class Mammalia; order Rodentia; family Spalacidae; genus Rhizomys; species Rhizomys pruinosus. The sequence goes on from VZQC01009846.1 coordinate 177,545, forward strand.
CGCGGAGGTCAGAAGAGGGTCTCAGATTCCCCTGGAACTGGAGTTCTCCTGGAATTGGAGTTACAGACGGTTCTCAGCCGCCATGTGGGTGCTGGGGATCGAACCCGGGTCCTCTGCAAGAGCGTCGGTGCTCTTAACCGCTAGGCTATCTCTCCAGCCCCCATAGTATCTTCTCAATGAGCTTAAACAGTACAGGCCAGTTTACTAATTTATTTTTGGTCTTTTTGAGACGGTCTCCCTGAAGCCCCAGCTGTCTTGGAACTCTCTATGTAGACCAGGCTGGCCTTGAACTCACAGAGATCTGCCTGCCTCTGCCTCCCAAGTGCTGAGATTAAAGGCTCGAGCCACCACGCCTGGCCAGTTTACTAATTTATTATGTCATGTATGTAATAAAGTCTTGAATTACTCTTTTGCTTGCACTTAACGAAGATGTGTGGTTAAAGTACAGTGCCAGGAATATGGGATGTTTGGACCTTGACAGCCCACTGAACTGATGCTGGGGAGCTTCAGTCTCGCCTGTGAATACAAATTTAAGTCCCTTGCTTCTTTTTCAATATATGGAGATAAATAGCCAGGAAGCCTGGAGGGTGCACCTTCCCACAAAGGCCAGCAGAGTGTGCTTCAGAAGCCCAGGAACAGCCCATGTCTGAAGCCACTCAGAACCATTTGTAGGTAGGCTCAGCTCTGAGCCTCTTCCGTGCTGCCTGGGTTGTGAATGACTGCTGCAGTAATCTCCTTATGCCCTCCTAGGCTTGGGTGCTCTACTCCACAGTGTCCTCCCTACCTCATCCCAGGAGGCTCACTCATTTCCCGGCCCCTCTACACAACCTCCCCAGGTTCCTAAGGATCTCGGATCCCTGCTGCCACATTCGTGATCACAGCCACTGCTTGTTGGGTCTCCATGTCTCCCCGGTCCTTGTGGGTGTCCTTGGGAATAGCCAAGACTGGAAATGCAGAGGTGGCTCAGTGGTTAAGAGCACTTGCTTTGCAATCATGAATTCAGACCCCAGCATCTATGTAACAGTCTGGGTGTCTGCCACACACCCCTGTCATCCCAGCTCTGAGGTGGTGGGGATGGATTGGAGGATTGCTGGGGCTTGCTGGCCTCTAGCCTGGTGGAGAAAACAGGACCCCAGATTCAGGGAGAGACCCTGCCTCTAAGGGAGTGGCTAAAAAGTGATGGAGGAGGGCGTTGGACGGCCTCTTCTGCGTCTGCATGTGCCCTATAAACAGGTACATAAAGACATAAATAAATCTTAATAAAAGAAACAGCCAAGTCTGATCAGATTCGACTTCTGCCTAAAAGTTTCTTTTCTACCTGGGTCTGGCCAATGCCCTTCTGCCCCCCGCCCCCCCCGCCCCCCCAGCTCCTCAGAACTGTCCCCTTTACCTCAGAGTACAATACTCTACTTGCCTTCTGCCTTTCTTGGGTCCTGGTCTCCCATAACCACCCTCTTCCTCCAGTGGCCCTTTCTGGAGGACCCAGTGACTCCTTCCTTCCCTGCTCCATCCTGCCAGCATCAGTGACTTCCTAAGAGCTCATGCTTTCCTGTGACCACAGTCACAGGCAGGTGTGCTGATGAGAGTGAGTAGCAGGCACTGTCTTCCAAATTCTGCCCCTTTGGAGGCAAGACCTGCACTCAGTTACCTTTCTGAGGTTGGTCTAGGACCCAGGAGTCCCAGCCTGTAGCCCTGGATCTCATGGAGTGCAGGTGTTCATCAGGTGGTCGCCAGTGGACTTCAGCTGGCTGGAGGTGGGACCAGGTGACTGCTGGTGGGCTGCAGGCTCCTCTGCGGTGGCCTCCTGGTGGTCATCTCCATGCACAGATACTGAGCCCAGAGGGCCTGCACTGCCACAGCTAGTTCTGGACACTCCAAGGCACTGTCCTCAACAGCACCCCTCTTGCCTGGGTCCCGACTGCAGGCTGCCAGTTTGCTGGCCTGGGGGGCAGTGCACAGCCACTGGGAGGGGCTGATTCGGTGCCCTGTTGCCCTCCAATGTGCACACCCACATGGCCCCTGCCCTGTGCCCCAAAGTGCTTGTGTTCCCCTGCCCAGCCCGGCTCATTCATGCCTTCAGCCCAAGGAAGAACTGACCCCGCCTTGTTAGGTCAGTGGCATCTGTGGATGCCTCAACTCTATGTGGCCGCTGCCCTTCCAGGGAGTTTGCAGTGGAAGGCTGGTCCTGGATTGATCCTAGGCTAGTGTCTTCCTCCCAGGTGCTGCTTTGCTGTTCCTTGGGTGACATCTTGTGGCCAAGGACAGATACAAGCCATCAGCTGAGAGGCTGGAATGTAGTGCAAACCCCTCAGGAACCCAAGGGGACATTGAGCTTTCACCGCCTTTCAGGAGCCCAGAACCAGGACAGCTCTAGATAAACCCCAGAACGTGTGTGGGTCCCCACATTAAACACATGAAAGCCCACCCTACACTGTGTAAAATAGTCATTATTTTCAGTATATGAATTTTCTCGTATGGCAGTTCAAAATCGAGGTTATTCCCACAGGAGTCCAGTTCTGACAGGCCCCAATAATGGCCTCGGTGTATAGTCCTGAGAACCTGGCGCCTTCCTGCCTGGTCTGCAGGGGTTGCTGCAGGAGGGTGTGTCCTTGGCCTCTTCCCTCTAGACCACTGTCACCCCACAAAGCCCTCATCCACAAGGTGGCATCACCACGGGCCCCATTGTCCTCGTTTGGCTTCTGTGGCTAAGGTAAAGCACCTGACAAAAGCACCTTTAACCGAGAAAGGGTATATTTGGTTACGATTCTTGGTCTCAGCCAGTCACCGTCAAGCAGTGGATGAATGCAGGCTTGCCCATTCCGTTAGTCATCAGTTCACTTTCTCTCCTCCTTATAATCCAGCACCCAGCCCAAGAGACAGTGCCAACCACATTCAGGGTGAGTTTTCTCACATCAATTAACCCAATTAAGAAAATCCTGCACAGCCTCGCCTACAGGCCGACCTGACCTAGACAGTCCCTCAAAGAGACTCTTCTTGTGTTAACAAATAAAACTATCTCTCCCACAGAACAGACCTTGGATCTCAGAAAGGTGAAGTGGCTTATTCAAAGCTGCACAGAAAATCAGATCAGATCTTATAGCTCACTGGATGTCATAAGTATTAGAATAGAATCTATTTGAGCTGTGACCTCAGATGGAATCTATATGTATTTTTGAGACAGGGTCTCCCTTTAGTCACAGCTGGCCTGGAGCTCTGTAGACCAGGCTGGCCTTGAACTCACAGAGATCTGCCTGCCTCTGCCTCCCAAGTGCTGGGATTAAAGGCATGCGTCACCACGCCCGGCCCAGAATCTATACGTATTAGATTGTAAGTATAGTATTATAGTATAACATTAAAAAAAAATGAACTGCTGGGCAGAAAGTCAGCCCTACCAGACAGTAAAGGTTCATGGGAGCCAGGGAGCTGAAGGAGCATTGCAAACTGAAGAGGCTGGTGCCCACGGAGATGCCTTACCATCCCCACGCCAGCGTGCACTGAAGAGGCTGGTGCCCACGGAGGTGCCTTGCCATCCCCACGCCGGCGTGCACTGAAGCGGCTGGTGCCCACGGAGGTGCCTTACCATCCCCATCCCGGTGTGCACTTATTCTTGTGCCTGAGTTCTCTGCCACAGGGTTGGACAGTCTTAGCTGTAACATAGTGTCCCAGCTTGGGCCTCGACACCCCGCAGGCACCCAAGGGATTTTAGTCTCCAAGGGAAGGAAGACCTTTTCTTTTTTTATGTGTATGAGTGTACTGTCTGCCTGTAGGTCTGCACACCTGTGTTGTGCAATGCCAGGGAGGTCAGAAGAAGGCGTCAGATTCCATGTGGGTGCTGGGGATCGAACTGGCGTCCTCTGCAAGAGCAATCAGCACTCTTAAATGCTAGGCCATCTCTCCAGCCCTGGAAGACCTACTCTTCATGTACTTCCCTGAATACAGCCCAGGTGCATTGCTGGTGTCAAGGCCAGAGCAAGGACAGGCTTCTTCAAGGCAGTCAGAAGGGAACAAATGAGTGACCTTTACCTCCTCCTTCACTGCAACCGGCTGGCACTAAATCTGCTGATGCCTGGGTGGGGGGCGCTGCTTGCTGAGAGTCCCTCACAAGACCCCCAAGAAAGCAGCAGGTAGGTGGAATATAAATGTGGCCGTGAAGGTGAAAGGACAGATGGGAGGAGGCCTCCAGGTGACCGGGTGGAGCAGCCCCACAGGGCCTCCGCTTCTTCTCTGCACAGATTGAGCTGATGATGATGATGGATGGAACCCTCTTGGCTAGAAAACATGGTGGCAATCAAGCAGACTATCTGTGCTCAGGGTCCCTCCCACCAGCCCCGAGCAGAGAAATACTAGGATTTGACATTGTAGCAGCAGCCACATGGTTAACACAGAAACTAGGCAGAACTGATCAGCAGCCTCAATTACAGGATAAGTGATACGGGATGCCTGGGAGTTTGGCAAGAATGAGTAAACTCCAACAGCACACAGACGACAGCTTGCACAAAAGTGAGGCAGCCCAGATGGGTGAAGACCCCTGGCTGAGCTCAGACCCCTCAGTGAGGAAGCCTTAATGACCAGAACCCTTCCCTGCCAGAGGCAGTGGGGAGGTAATAACTAGACGGGGGAGGGTAGACAGCGAAGACATTGCCTTGTGGGTTATCTAGCCCTGGCTGATGAAAATAAACCAGACTTACGGAGTCCAAATCCCAGGCTGGGAGGCTTGGCTGATGAGGATGCTGTGTCTTCATCTTTCTAGCTACCTCCACCCCCGCCCCAAATCCCAATTTTTCTCAATATGTCCACTGCAGAGCCATCCGTGATCATTCAGGTCACAGGCACCATGGACCAGGAAGAAAGGTTTGCCGGCTGAGCGAGTTAATGCTGTCGGCAAGATTGCAGGGGGCATGCTTAACTCACTTCAGGTGCTCTAGAAGCTTCACACAATGGAGAAGCTAATTACAAATCATTCCTACTTATTCATTAAACAGGGCCTGGGGAAATTCAAAGAGGTAGCAATGTCTTAACTTCATTCAATTTGCAGTCTGTGATTAAACGGAATACAGCTGCAAGGTTCTGGCAATGTTTGCTTCGTTCTTGGCTTTTCTCTGGATCAGGCTGACCCCGTCTCTGGAGGTCCTGTCTGTCCTTAAACATTCACTTTCATCCACATGGGCTGCTGGTGACATTGGACAAGTCCCTTCATCAGCCTGCAGCTCAGTTTCCTCATCTCTAAAGCAGGTACATGACTCCATGGTTGTCGGAAGTCCTGAGGAAGAAGGGACTGCTAGATATTCCACAGATGTTCTAGGAGCTATGTAGTCACCTTTCCTTCCCTGGCATCCTCTGCCTTAGTACAGGAATGGGCTGTCACTGAGGCTGAGGGCCCAGGATCTCCCAGACTGACTGTTCTCATTTCCTGGGCTCAGCACAGAGCCTGACACAGTGGACAGCTTGCATTGTGCTGGCTGCACTAATGGTCTCCCCCCCAGAACCTAGTCCAGGCCTCTGCCCTCTGATGGGGTCCCCAACTGTCCCTGTTTACTGAGGACTGAGGCTCCCCCTGGCTGACCCAGGCAGGTCAGAACAGTTGTCACCATCCTCTTGGTGTCCCAGGAAGCTCTCCTTAGCTAAGACTCCAAAAATAAGGTAAAAAGAAATTACTTCACAGGCTGGAGAGATGGCTCAGTGGTTAAGTGCACTGGCTGCTCTTGCAGAAGATCAAGGTTCAGTTCCCAACACCCAGATGGCAAGTAACAACCCTCTATAACTCCAGTTCCAGGGCATCTGTTCTAATTTGCTTCTCCACGGCTGTGACAAAACACTGATCAATATCAACTTGGGGAGGAAAGGATTTATTCGTCTCACATCTCCCAGGTCACAGTCCATCACTGAGGAAGCCCAAGGTAGGAACTCAGGGCAGGAACCTGGAGACAGGAGCTGAAGCACAGGCCATGGAGGAATGCTGCTTACTGGCTTGCTCCTCTGCCCATGCCCAACCTGCTTTCTTATGCAATACACAACCTGCCCAGGGGTGGCACCACCCACAGTGGGCTGGGCCCTCCCACATCACTCAACAATCAAGAAAATACTCCACAGTCCTGGCCATTGGCTACTTCAATGGGGGAAATTCCCTAGTTGAGGCTCCTTCAACCCAGGTCTGTCCAGTTGACACTAAAGCTGTCCAGCACAGGATCCAACACCCTCTTCTGACTTCCATGAGCATTGCACAACATCGGTGCCCTTACATATAAACACATAAAAATAATAAGTGAAATTTTAAATTTTTTTTTTTTTTTGGTCTTTTCGAGACAGGGTCTCCCTGTAGCCCCAGCTGTCCTGGAACTCACTCTGTAGACCAGTCTGGCCTTGAACTCAAAGATCCACCTGCCTCTGCCTCCCGAGTGCTAGGATTAAAGGCGTGCGCCACCACGCCCGGCTTTAATTTTTTTAATATTTTATTTATTTATGTGTATGAATGTATTGTCTGCATGTAAGTTTGTGCACCCGTGTCGTGCAATGCCGTGGAGGTCAGAAGAGGGTCTCAGATTCCCCTGGAACTGGAGTTCTCCTGGAATTGGAGTTACAGACGGTTCTCAGCCTCCATGTGGGCGCTGGGGACCGAACCCGGGTCCTCTGCAAGAGCAGCCAGCGCTCCCAACCATTAGGCCATCTCTCCAGCCTGTGAAATTTTTTTTTTTTTTTGGTATTTTTGAAACAGGGTTTCCCTGTAGCCCCAGCTGTCCTGGAACTTGCTCTGTAGACCAGGCTGGCCTTGAACTCACAAAGATCCGCCTGCCTCTGCCTCCTGAGTGCTAGGCGTGCACCACCACGCCCAGCCCGTGAAATATTTTTTAAAATTAAAAAAAGATAGGCCAAGCATGGTGGCAAATGCCTTTAATCCCAGCATTTGGGAGGCAGAAGCAGGTGGATCTCTGTGAGTTTAAGGTCAGCCTGGTCTACATAGTGCGTTCCAGGACAGCTGGGGCTACAGGGAAATGCTGTCTCAAAAGGAGAAAAACATCTCTGGAAATGTCTGGAAGACCTAAGGGTTATTTATGGTCATCAATAAAGGATAAGACGTAAGCAGCCGCCATGCGCTCAGCACTCTGTCATATGTGGAGTGGTTTTAGTTTACAGCATGAGCGTCCCGGGGCTTCCTCTGCTTCCTTGCCATGCCTGACTGAATTCCACTGCTGTTCTGCTGGTGTGAGAAAACAGTCTGACCAAACACCTTAGGTTGAGGAAATGGTTCATTTCGGCTTACAGTCACAGCCCATGACTGAGGGAAGTCAGGGCAGGAACTCAAAGAGGAGCTTGAAGCAGGAGCCAGGGAGGAGGAGCGTAGCTGGCTGGCTTACCCCAGGTCATGCCTAGCTTGCTTTCCTTTAATTTTTTTATTTATATTTATTCGTATGAGTATTTTGTCTGCATGGATGTTAAGTACATCATGTCACGTAATGCCCATGGAGTCTGGAAGAGGCTAGCTAGTACATTCCCTGGAATGGCAGTTAGATGGTTGTTAGCCACCATGTGGATGCTGGGAATTGAACCTGGGTCTCCTGCAAGAGTGTCCAATGCTCTTAACCACTGAGCCATTTCTTTTTTTTTTTTTTTTTACTTTATTAAAATACTGAGTTTATTTCAAATGTATATATATATTTTTATTTTTGTATGTATATGAATGTACTGTCTGCATGTAGGTTTGTGCACCCGTGTCATGCAATGCCGAGGAGGTCAGAAGAGGGTGTCGGATTCCCCTGGAACTGGAGTTCTCCTGGAATTGGAGTTAAAGACGGTTCTCAGCCACCATGTGGGTGCTGGGGATTGAACCCAGGTTCTCTGCAAGAGCAGTCGGGGCTCTTAACCGCTAGGCCATCTCTCCAGCCCCACACATGTATGTTTTCGTCTCCCCACCATTTCCATGTCTGACCACCACTATTACTATAGCCTATCATAACATTCCATACATACTTAAAACCAAGTCAAGGGTGGAGTTCCATCCTTAGAAACTAAACAGGCATTTTAGACAACACATTTTTGGCAATTTAATCTGGACAGCATTTATCAAACACGAATATGGAAAATTCTCACTTTGTGTTATAAAAAGGACAACCCCACTGAGCCATTTCTAGAGCCCTCACCTAGCTTTCTTTTTTTTTTTTTTAATTTTTTTTTTAATTTTATTTATTTCCGTATGTGTATGAATGTATTGTTTGCATGCAAGTCTGTGCACCCGTGACGTGCAATGCCGCGGAGGTCAGAAGAGGGCGTCGGACTCCCCTGGAACTGGAGTTCTCCTGGAATTGGAGTTTCAGACGGCTCTCGGCCGCCATGTGGGTGCTGGGGATCGAACCCGGTCCTCTGCAAGAGCGGTCGGCGCTCTTAACCGCTAGGCCATCGCTCCAGCCCCTCACCTAGCTTTCTTATGCAGCCTACTGCCTGTAGATGTGCTGCCCACAGCGGCCTGGGCCTTCCCACATCAATTAGTTAAGAAGACAGTTTCCCACAGCCATTCCTACATCAATGTGAGCTGGGAACTCCCTCAATTGAGATTTCCCTTTCTGGTGTCTCGGGCTCTGTCAAATTGGCTGCTTAAGGTAACTAGGACACCCTAGAACCCCAGCTGGCCTGGAACTTGCTATGTAGACCAGGCTGGACTTGAGATCTGCCTGCCTCTGCCTCCTGAGTGCTGGGATTAAAGGCCGCCATGTGGGTACTGGGGATCGAACCTGGGTCCTCTGTAAGAGCGGTCGGCGCTCTTAACCGCTAGGCCATCTCTCCAGTCCCTGAGACTAGGGATCTTAATAGCTCCAGATTCCAGGGCTTGCTGATGGAATTAAATCACTTCATCCAGGTTGGGTGTTGTAGCACAGCCTGGCCCTTAGCAGGTATCTCTCAATTATTGCTTTTATAGTAGGCTTGAGTCTACACTGTTCTTTCTTTCTAAGCTGAGTGGCCAGGGGCCTGTGAGAGGGAAGATAATGTATGTCGTCTCCTGCTGGCGTTTCCCCAGTGGCCTTGACCTCAGATCAGCCGCTTTTCCTCTCTACCACCAACTGGGGGCTCTTCCTCTGCCCTCCACCCCTCCGTGTCCTTTCTGTAAAACACCCCATTTCCCAGGGCTCCCCGCAGGGGGCGTGATGGGTTTCTAGACATGTTCCCATCCCTCCTATGGATCCTTAAACATACAAATCACTCTGGCTGTGCTACTGTGTTTCATTACCAGGAAAGCACATTTGAAAACAACAGAGGGTGAGGTTTAAAAGCAACATGCGATTTTTATTACGTATATCTCCAGATCTGCCATTAGGCCTGTCCCCGTGGTGTTGTTGACCTTGGTTCTTTCTCATTTACATCCTGCATTTTTCATCCTTTGGAATATGGTGTTTTGGGACTTCTCCATCATTAAGTGGATCTACAGCAATTTCCCTGTGTGTTTTCTCCAAGGGATTCTGTTATGAGATGCACATTAAGTCTCCATTAATACCTCATTATCCGACTGATAAGATTACCATGATAATGAGGCAGAAATTCTAATTGTTTCACTCTTATTGCGCCTTCCACTTAATCCTTCTTCTACCTGGAAGCTGGTGGAGAGCCGATGAGCACCAAGCCAAGCAGGGGAAGTCCTTTCTATTGGAGGATGGGATGCCAGAATTGTTGGGATCCCATTGATGGTGGGTCCGATCGATGAATCACGAGTGACTGGGCAGAAAGGGAGGTTGGTGTAGGAGAACTTCCTGGGATGAAATGGTTGGATTGAGAGAGCTCCCTGAGAGTAGTTGTATTAGTCACTTTTTCTGTTGCTGTGATAAAACACCATGACCAAGGAAATTATAAAAGGAAGAGTTTATTTGAGCTTATGATTGACAGTTCCAGGGAATTAGAGTCCACTGTGGCGGAAGGCACGGTGGCTGGAGACTGGAACAGCAAACCGAGGGGTCACATCTCGCAATGAGCACAGGAAGTCCAGAGAGCAACTGGAGACAGTGAGGCTTGTTAAACTCAGTAAGCCTGCCCCCAGTGACATACTTCCTCTAGCATGGCCACACCTCCAAGAACCGTGCCACCAACTGGAGACAAATGTCTGAATACTTACAGCCTATGGGGGACACTCATTCAAACCACCGCAGTAGTCCTATACATGTTCACAAGCCCATGACACACAGACATGCATGCATCCACTCACGCATGAGCACACATGTACAAAGGACCTGAGCTTAAAGGAGCCCGGCCTTTTGACTTCATGTTCTATTTCCCTACAGGCCCTTCCAGAACATTCCTAGCTCCAGTACATTCTTTGAACTTGCCTTTCAGGTTGGTGAATTTTTTGACAGAGGCTCCAGGGTCAGGAGTCATAGGGTGTGGGGTTGGGAAATAGAGAAAATAAGAAAAGAAACCTTCCTTCTCTGGGGACCCTTTAGCAGGACTATGTGAAGGTGGTTCCCACCAGGGTGGGGACCCCATTCTTTGGGAGGTTTTCTGGAGCGGTCCTGGGAACAGGAGCCCCCCCCCCCATCAGGCTCAGGGTATCTAAGCTTTGAATGAACCTGTGGCCAGGACATGCCTGGAGTGGGTTTGCTTGGACGGTCGGAGACCCAGGCCCCTCGCCCCAGCTTGGGTCTCCTGCCAGGTGAGCAGCTCCCAGTCCACAGGGGCTGCCTTGGGGCAGAGAGTGGTTTTTGGTTTTTGGTTTTTCAAGACAGGGTCTCCCTTTAGTCCCAGCTGGCCTGGAGCTTGCTATGTAGACCAAGTTGGCCTTGAACTCACAGAGATCCACCTGCCTCTGCCTCCCGAGTGCTAGGATTAAAGGCATGCGCCACCACGCCCGGCTTAAAGATGGCTCTTAGCTGCCATGTGGGTGCTGGGAATGGAACCCGCGAAAGATCAGTGGCACTCTTAACTGCTGAGCCATCTCACTAGCCCCCGGCAGAGAGTGTTTTCAAAGGCTGTAAGGAGTTACAGTGGGTATGGAACTATCGGAAAAGATACTTAGTATCTGTCTCAAAGGTCTGCATGGCTTGAAGAAACAGCAAAGAAAGAGGCCCCCTTGCTCGGATGCCTTGAGACTAGGCTCCCCCAGAGGGCAGGAAGCCGGCACCACCAGGCAGGGAGGAGGTCAGAGATGCCCAGTGAAGTTTCCAAACACCTCTGGAGTAATGTGGCCCTTCTACAGTGACCTTGGGGGTTGGTATGACTATTGATTGATTGATTGATTGATTGATTGATTGGTCTTTTGTTTTGCTTTGTTTTGTTTTGACGCAGAGTCTCCCTTTAGTCCCAGCTGGCCTGGAGCTCACTCTGTAGACCAGGCTGGCCTTGAACTCACAGAGATCCACCTGCCTCTGTCTCTCCAGTGCTGGGATTAAAGGTGTGCACCACCATGCCCAGCATGTATTTTATTTACTTTTATTTTATGTCCATGAATGTGTTGCCTGCATGTGTATAAGTGCACCCATGCAGTGCTCACAGAGGTCAGAAGATCCCATTGTATCCCTTGGAACTCGAGTTACAGGAGATACAATGGGATGTGACTTTAAAAAAAATTTTTTTTATTGGGGCTGGAGGGATGGCCTAGCGGTTAAGAGCACCAACTGCTCTTGGAGAGGACCTGGGTTCAATTCCCAGCACCCACATGGCAGCTAAGAACCGTCTTTAACTCCAGTTCCAGGGGAATTCGACTTCTTCTGACTTCCCCACATTGCACGACATGGGTGCACCAACCTACATGCAGACAGTACACTCATACACATAAAAAATGGTGCACGCCTTTAATCCTAGCACTTGGGAGGCAGAGGCAGGCGAATCTTTGTGAGTTCAAGGCCAGCCTGGTCTACTGAGTTCCAGGACAGCTGGGGCTACAGGGAGACCCTATCTTGAAAAGACAAAAAAAAAATAATAAAAAAAATTTTAAATAAAATGCTGCAGGCAGAGATGTGAGTGATGCGGTGCCAGCCGAGAAGTGCCAGGAGGGCGCGGAAGGAGAGAGAGTGCCTGGGGCTGGAAGAGGCTGGCCCTGTTGGCACCTTGATTTTGGACTTCTGGCAGCCATGAAGGGAAACATTTCTGAACTCCCTGTGTAGCTAAGGATGACTCTGAGATTCTGATTTTCCTGTCTCCACACCCCAAATGCAGGGATTATAGGCAGGTACCGCTATGTCCAGTTTATGCAGTGCTGGGGATCAAACCTGGGGGTTCATTTACACTAGGCAAGTGCTCTTGAAAGAGGAGTGTTAAGAGTGGAGATGGGGATGGTGCTAGAGGATGGTATCTGGGGCAGGAACCTGGGTTGAAGCCTGGAGCGGGTGACTGAAGTTGGTATAAGGAGATGGAGCCTCCGGCTGGAATCTGAAACTTTACCTTGTAGCTAGTAACTGGGAATGTGGGCTGGGGCTGGATGAGACCTGTGGGTGTAGCCAAGGACTGGAGCCCAGGACTACATCCTGGGGATAGGGACAAGGGCTGGAGCCCCATGGAGCCAGAGGCTGGAAGCTGATGCCTAAGCCTGGAGTTGGTTCCTGGGCCTGGTATCTGGGGTTACAGCCATGGGCTGGAGCCTGGAGGTAGTTCCCAGGACTACAGCCCAGGGTGGAATCCAGACTTGAAGCCAGGACTATTGCCCTGGGCTACAGCCTGTGGATAGAGCCTGGGGCTGGAGTGTATGGATCAGGTAGAGGCCTGGGGGTAGAGCCTAGGGCTACAGCCTGAATCTGGAGCCTGGTAGGAGCCCAGGGCTAGAGTCTAGGGATGAGACCTGAAACTGGAGCCTGAAGTTGGAATCTAGGGGTAGAGTCCAGATCTAGAACCCAAGGATAGTGCCTGGGCCTGAAAGATGGGACTGGAACCTGTGTGTGGAGCTCAGGGCTAGAGCCTGAGGTTAGAGCCTAGGGCTGGAGCCTGGGATTGAAGCCTGGGGTGAGTTTCTAGACCCATTGCTTGAGCCTGGAACCTGGGGTTAAAGCATGGGACTGGAGTCTGGGACTGGTATCTGAAGTTAGATACTAGAGCTGTTACATGGGGCTGGGCCTGAAGCCTGAAGCTAATTCTTTTTTTTTATTTAATTTTATTTATTTTCGTATGTGTATGAATGTACTTTCTGCATGTAGGTTTGTGCACCCATGTCGTGCAATGCTGGGGAGGTCAGAAGAGGGTGTCGGATTCCCCTGGAACTGGAGTTAGACGGCTCTCAGCTGCCATGTAGGTGCTGGGGATGGAACCTGGGTCCTCTGCAAGAGCAGTCGGCGTTCTTAACCACTAGGCCATCTCTCCAGTCCCATGAAGCTAATTCTTAAGTGCATGTGCCTGGAGCTTTAAGCTGGAATCTGGGGCTGAGGGTCAGTGCTTTTCTTCCTACTCCCTAGTTACCTGGTTCACCATTCCAAGCCTCAGCCCCTGAATGTCATGGCAGGCTCAGAGTCATTGCCGTGAGGTCTGAGAGCCCAGCCTGGCCTTGAGTCATGGCTGTTACTTGTTAGATGTTGACAGGTGCTTGCTAGCCAAATCCCCTCCTCTGAACCTGGGTTTCCACATCTGTGAAACAGGAATCATTCGTACCTACCTTGCAAGTGTTTATGAATATCAAAGGAAGGCAGGTTCCCACAGCATGCCAGGCAGCTCAGAGCTGGGTGGAGGCAGGGGGCTGCGTTGCCTGGGAGCGAGGGCTGCTCATAGTCCACCACTCCTCTCACCCACACTTCACTCCAGGCATCTATCTCATGCCCTCTGACTCTATTGTGACCAGCCTGCTATGAGCATTGGAACTGTTCTTGAGAGCTTGGGATGAAGCCGATCCGACTACCAAGTCTAGGCTGGCAGTGGGCCCAGTGCTGGGACTGGGCAATCGTCCCTAAATGGAGGTGTTGAATATGGTGAATTCTCACCCCCAGAACATCAGAATGTGACTTTATTTGGGGAGGTGTCTGCATGGTCATTTTCTAGCTAGGTCACTGGGTGAACCCACCCCCGTGGGAAAGCTGGAACCCAGGGATGTGCACACAGGATGAAGGTCATAAGAACATGAAGGCAGAGCTCAGGGTGTGCCGGGTAATGATAAAGATCACCAGAAGCTGCCAAGACCCAGTGTGAGGAATGGATCTTCACCTCATAATACGAGCACTGGGGACTCAGGCTAGTAAAAGCGAGGCAGTTATTTTATGACCTTGCAAAGCTGAGCATCAGCCCGGAATGGCAGGTGCAGTGATTGAGCACAGAGAACAGTGTTTATAATCCTAACACAGGTCCCTTCTTCCCCTCCTCAGGGGCTGAGCAATCAGGAGGGTACAATCTTACACACCACCTGGGTCTCATCTTTCCCTCTGCAGTTTATGCTTGTCTATTTAAAAAAAAATTTTTTTTTAATTGGGCTGGAGAGATGGCCTAGCGGTTAAGAGCACCGACTGCTCTTGCAGAGGACCCGGGTTCAATCCCCAGCACCCACATGGCGGCTAAGAACTGTCTGTAACTCCAATTCCAGGAGAACTCCAGTTCCAGGGGAATCCGACGCCCTCTTCTGACCTCTGCGGCATTGCACGACACGGGTGCACAAACCTACATGCAGACAGTACATTCATACACATAAATAAATAAATAAAATTAAAATAAAAAAGACTAAATTAAAAAAAAACACGTTTTTTTTTTTTTTGTTTACCAGTGCATTGCCTACATGTATGTAACTACACCTGTGCTGTGCAGTGCCTACAGAGGTCGGAAGGAGACAGATCCTTTGGAACTAGAGTTAAGGATGGTTGTTAGCTGACATGCAGGTGCTGGGAACGAAACAAAACCCAGGTCCAGCCAGGGCTCTTAACCCCTGAGTTATCTCTCTAGCCCCATACTTGTCTGTTTCTTTTTTCTTCTTTTTGGTCTTTTTGAGACAGGGTTTTCCTATAGCCCCAGTTGGCATAGGACTCACTATGTAAGCATGCAAACCAGGATGATCTTGACCTCACAGAGATCCACCTGCCTCTGCCTCCTGAGTGCTGGGGTTAAAGGTGTGTACTACCATGCCCAGATTTTGTCTATTTCTCTGTGTTTTTTTTTAATTTTTAAAATTTACTATTTATTATTTTTTATGTGTATGAGTGTACTGTCTGCAAGTAGGTTGGTGCACCCATGTCATGCAATGATGTGGCGGTCAGAAGAGGGCGTTGGATTCCCCTGGAACTGGAGTCAAAGATGGTCCTTAGCCCCCACGTGGGTGCTGGGAATCGAACCCAGGTCCTCTGCAAGAGCAGTTGGTGCTCTTAACCACTGAGCCATCTCTCCAGCCCTGACTTTGTCTATTTCTTTTTTTTTTTTTTTTTTGTCTTTTAGAGACAGGGTCTCCCTGTAGCTCCGGTTGTCCTGGAACTCACTCTGTAGACAAGGCTGGCCTTGAACTCACAAAGATCCACCTGCCTCTGCCTCCCAAGTGCTAGGATTAAAGGCATGCGCCACCACGCCTGGCACTTTTTTTTTTTTGCTTACATCCCATTTTAAAGCTTATTAGACACAGGACCTTGCAGGCAAGCTTCACTCTGAACTTTCAGTTTGGGTGTACATGTGGTCGGGGTGAGGGTAGCTACAATACCAGAGTTTGAGTGTGGCAGGATAGCTAGACTGGTAGACACTAACAAGGGTCCAGGAGTCCAGTGTTTTCTGTTTATCTGTAAATGGACTAAACTCACTCAAAGCCACTTTTTATTGTATTGTATTTATTTATTTAAAAAAATTTTTTTTTTGGAGCTGGGCATGGTGGCACAGGAGCCTGGCGTGGTGGCGCACGCCTTTAATCCTAGCACTTGGGAGGCAGAGGCAGGTGGATCTTTGTGAGTTCAAGGCCAGCCTGGTCCAGAGGGAGTTCCAGGGCAGCTGGGGCCACAGGAAGACCCTGTCTTGAAAAGACCAAAAAAAAAAAAAATTTTTTTTTGTCTTTTTGAGACAGGGTCTCCCTTTAGTCTCAGCTGGCCTGTAACTCCATATGTAGACCAGGCTGGCCTTGAACTCATAGAGATCCGCTTGCCTCTGCCTCTCAAGTGCTGGGATTAAAGGTGTGCACCACCACGCCCAGCAATTTATTATTTTTTTATGTGTATGAGAGTACTGCCTGCATGTAGGTAAGTGCACCCATGTTGTACAGTGCCCACAGAGATCACAAGAGGGTGTTGGATCCCCTGGAACTGGAGCTATAGGCGGTTATTAGATGCCATGAGGGTGTTGGGAACTGAATCTGGGTCCTCTGCAAGAACAGCCCATGATCTGAACTACTAAGCTCCAGCCCCTGTATTGTATTTCTTAGACTGGGGACAGGATTATGAGTGGCTCTTTGTCTCTGCTATTCCCGGGAGCTATGATGGTTGGAGAGCCACACTGCTGTCACCAGGAAGGTCCAATGAGGCAGGCAGCCCAGACCCTCCACTTCTTTTTTTTTTTAATTTTTTTGATTAATTTTATTTATTTCTGTATGTGTAGGAATGTACTGTCTGCATGCAGGTCTGTGCACCCGTGTCGTGCAATGCCGCGGAGGTCAGAAGAGGGTCTCTGATTCCCCTGGAACTGGAGTTCTCCTGGAATTGGAGTTTCAGACGGTTCTCGGCCGCCATGTGGGTGCTGGGGATCGAACCCGGGTCCTCTGTAAGAGCAGTCGGCGCTCTTAACCGCTAGGCCATCTCTCCAGCCCCATGAATTGTAATTCTTACATGAATTACAATTCATGGCTTCCTCTAGTACCCATTCTGTATTTCCTCCACCATCAGCAAGCACCTCTGCAGGTCTTGGCTCCTTCCCTGGAGGAGTCACACCTTCATCCCTGAAGGGTCTGGACTACTCGTTTCCCTGTCTGGTTTGGGTTGTTGCAGTTTCCCACTGATCTTAATCCCAGGACGTGACAGTGCCAGAAGATGCCCTGCAGCATCTCCTGCCTTCCAGACAAAATCTCAAAATCTTCCTTATCCCCATTGTGGAGAAACAGTCTAGTTTCTCCCTGGTAGTCTGGATCAGTCACCCCTCATAATACTGTTATTCCTTTCTCAGCCTGTAGACTTAAGGGCAACAGCAGCCCCAAACGGCCGGGCAGAAGTCTTAGCTTCCAGTATTTTTTTTTTTTTTTAATAAAGAGTTCTCATCTGGACTTGATGTTAGAGCAACACAGCTCTCGTTAGGGAGTATTGTCTGTGTTGTACACAGTTGAGAAGTATCCCCATAGACTCTTTTTTTTTATTAATTTTATTTATTTCTGTATGTGTATGAATGTGCTTTCTGCATGTAAGTCTGTGCACCCGTGTCGTGCAACGCTG
>VZQC01009846.1:194953-248301 GCA_009823505.1 Rhizomys pruinosus
TGTGTGTGTGTGTGTGTGTGTGTGTGTGTGTGTGTGCAGGTGACTGTGGAGGCAAGAAGAAGGCATAGGATCTCCTGGAGCTGGAGTGATAAGTGGCTGTGAGCCACCTGACTTGGGTGTTGGGACCTAATCTGTTTTCTGTAAGAGCAACAAGCATTCTCTTTAGCCCCAGCTTTTTGATTTTTAATTTTGTTTTTGGATTTTTTTTTTTTTTGTCTTTTTGAGACAGGGTCTCCCTTTAAGTCCCAGCTATCCTGGAACTCACTCTGTAGACCAGGCTGGCCTTGAACTCACAAAGATCCGCCTGCCTCTGCCTCCCAAGTGCTAGGATTAAAGTCGTGTGCCACCATGCCCATCAGATTTTTATTTTTATTTATTTGTTTGTTTGTTTGTTTGTGTTTTGGTCTTTTTGAGACAGGGTCTCCCTGTAGCCCCAGCTGTCCTGGAACTCACTCTGTAGACCAGGCTGAACTTGAACTCACAAAGATCTGCCTGCCTTTGCCTCCCAAGTGCTAAGATTAAAGGCATGTGACCCACCATGCCCCACATCAGTTTTTTTTTTTAATTTTTAAGTTTATTTTATTTTATGTCTACGAGTATTTTGCCTGCATGCATGTAAGTGCACGTATGTCATGCAATGCCTATAGAAGTCAGAAGAGAGCGCTGGATCCTCTGGAACTGGAGTATTTTTTGGCCTTTTTTTTTTTTTTGGTCTTTAAAGGCGTGCGCCACCACGCCCAGCTAGTTGACAATTTCATACCTGTGTGTAGCATATTCTGGCTACTCTCTTCCCACCACGATTTCTCCCCTCCCTCCCATCCACACCAACCTCTACACCCATCCCTTCCAGTCCCTTTTTTAGGCTCCTGACCCATGACTTTGTGACCACTTAGTTTAACCAGGACCATCTGTGTGATCACTGGATCAGAACCTTTGGTTGGAGCCAGGTGGGGTCATCAGTGAGTGCCCGGCTGAAGGCCATGATTGCTCCTCTTCCTGAAGCTATCAGAGGATACAGTTCACAGTGAGGAGGTACAGCCCAGAGCCTCTCCTCCCTCCATCCTGACTGCTGGCAGCTCAGCACAGCACGTGCAGCTGCTGAGTTCCTGAGTGCAATGTTGTGTCATTTCACAGCCCTTCTCCTTATTTCCTGGCTCTTACATTCTTTCTGCCGCTTTTTCTGAAATGTTCCCTGAATCTTGGAGGGGAGGGTCCACATGTCTTATATAGGCTCAGCCATCACTTATTCTCAGCACTTCATGCAGCCACGAGTCTTTGCTTTGAAATGGCATTTCATGTAGCACAGAATACCTCAGACTCACCATGTAGTTGAGGACAGCCCTGAACTCCAGATCCTCCTGCCTCTGCCTCTCAAGTGCTGGGATTATAGACATGCACCACCAAACCCAGGTTGGAAAGGCTTTTTGTGGGCCAGTCTTCTGCCTTCCTGGGCTTCTGGGAAACAGACACAGAGGTATTTTCATTTTATGCATATGAGTGTTTGCCTATATGTACTTATATGCACTATGTGCATGCAGTACCCATGGAGGCCAGAAGAGGGTGTTGGATCCCCTGGAACTGGAGTTACAGAGGGTTCTGAGCCACCATGTGGTGTAGAACTGCAAATGCTCTTAAGCTTAGCCATCTCTCCAGCCCCCATTTTATCTTGTAGAATAAGGAGTGGGAGAAACAAGGAAAGAATGGGTCATTACCAAGTGCTCTGCAGGAAAGCAGGCGTCCCCTGGTTTCTGGAGTGGTTGGCAGCCAGGGCTGGTACCACGTCCTCCTCCTGTCCCAGTCCACATTATCTCTGTCCTCACTGAGGACTCAACTGGTGTTGGAACCTTGCTTGACAGGGTAATACAAAACTTCCTTCCAGAAGGATCTGTGTTACTGTCTCTGTCTCAAAATGAGTGTGGTCATTTGGAGTCTAGGCTGCCCACATACTGTGCATTGTGGGATTCAACCAATCTTCATTTGAAAACATTGGGGAAAACTTGTGTTGGTTGTGAGCCAGAGAGAACTTTTTTTTCCCGTTATTTATGAAATAACAAGCTAGCGGCTGCTGACCCCTGCATTAGGTACTGTAAGCAGTCTGGAGATGGTTGAACACACGTGGGGTGTGTGAGGCCCGTGTATCACACTTTCCTATATGAACTAGTTTACCCAGTGTATATTTAGCAACCTTTCCTTGGTACTCAAAACTAGAGGCCACCTTGTTGCTTTGTTCAGGGGCACAGAGAACCTGTGATGGTCCCTGGACAGCCCCAGCTTACAGTGTGCATGGAACTGTCCATGTGGCCCCTGGTGGGAACACACCTCCTTGCAAGGGGCGGGAAACCAAATATTTTGCTGGAGGGTCACCAGGGGCACTAGTGATAGGAGCCACCCCCAGTCCTGCTCTTTGACTCCTGGCCATGGGAAAACAGCTAGGAACGCTGGACACTGCTTCAGAACACACGGTGCCCTGGGGCTAGTAACATAACTGCACCTTCTGAATACCACTACGCCCCTCTATAAAACCCACTGCTTAGGGCTGGAGAGATGGCTCAGCAGTTAAGAGCGCCAACTGCTCTTGCAGAGGACCCAGGTTTGATTCCCAGCACCCACATGGTGGCTGAGAACCATCTTTAACTCCAGTTCCAGGGGAATCCGACGCCCTCTTCTGACCTCTGTGGCATTGCGTGACACGGGTGCACCAACCTACATGCAGACGGTACACATAAAAAAAAATCCTCAAAAAAACAAAAAACAAAAACCCCACTGCTTCAGAGTGTGGATTCGGTAATTAAAGGCCCCAAAACATGTAATTTGCTGCAACATGGTTTCTCTGGCCATAGCAGAACTCTGCTTTACGACGGTGGCTGACAATATCCATCTTGTACATGAATGGATAGAGGCTCGGCAGAGGCATCTCGGGTAGGAAAGCAAATATATATCAAAATAAGTGTTCCTGAGACTGGGAGCTGGTTCAGCCAGTTAAGTGCTTGCTGTGTGATCAGAGAGACCTGGGTTTGATCCTCGGCACCCATGTAAAACAGCTAGGTGTGGTGGCACCTGTCCTGTCTGTGAGTCCGCCCTGGGGTGAGCAGAGCAGGGGGCCCAGGGATTGCTGGGCGGCCAGCCTGGTCTAATGGGCAAGCCCCAGGTCCCAGTGAGAGAAGACTGTCTCAAAAACATGTTGGATGGCTGGGCATGGTGGCTCTCAGGCTGGGATTAGGGAGACCCTGTCAGAAATAAACAAAAGTTGGATGATGGGACCAACAGGGAGGTTGACCTCTGCAACCCCCCNGACCTCCTGCCTCTGCCTCTCAAGTGCGGGATTGATAGACATGCACCACCACACCCGGTTGGAAAAGGCTTTTTGTGGGCCAGTCTTCTGCTTCCTGGGCTTTCTGGGATAACAGGACACAGAGCGTGGTATTTTCATTTTCTGCATATGAGTGTTTGCTAGATGTACTTATATGCACTATGTGCATGCAGTACCCATGGAGGCCAGGAAGCGGGTGGTGGATCCCCTGAACTGGCGTGACAGAGGGGTTCTGAGCCCCACCATTGTGGTGTAGAACTGCAAAGTGCTCTAAGCGTAGCCAGTCTCCAGCCCCCCATTGGATCTGGGAGAATAAGGATGGGGAGAACATACTTCGGTGTGGCGCTTCGACTAGAACTAACATCAAGGGAATGGAATCGTGGGTCATTACCAAGTGCTCTGCAGGAAAGCAGGCGTCCCCTGGTTTCTGGAGTGGTTGGCAGCCAGGGCTGGTACCACGTCCTCCTCCTGTCCCAGTCCACATTATCTCTGTCCTCACTGAGGACTCAACTGGTGTTGGAACCTTGCTTGACAGGGTAATACAAAACTTCCTTCCAGAAGGATCTGTGTTACTGTCTCTGTCTCAAAATGAGTGTGGTCATTTGGAGTCTAGGCTGCCCACATACTGTGCATTGTGGGATTCAACCAATCTTCATTTGAAAACATTGGGGAAAACTTGTGTTGGTTGTGAGCCAGAGAGAACTTTTTTTTCCCGTTATTTATGAAATAACAAGCTAGCGGCTGCTGACCCCTGCATTAGGTACTGTAAGCAGTCTGGAGATGGTTGAACACACGTGGGGTGTGTGAGGCCCGTGTATCACACTTTCCTATATGAACTAGTTTACCCAGTGTATATTTAGCAACCTTTCCTTGGTACTCAAAACTAGAGGCCACCTTGTTGCTTTGTTCAGGGGCACAGAGAACCTGTGATGGTCCCTGGACAGCCCCAGCTTACAGTGTGCATGGAACTGTCCATGTGGCCCCTGGTGGGAACACACCTCCTTGCAAGGGGCGGGAAACCAAATATTTTGCTGGAGGGTCACCAGGGGCACTAGTGATAGGAGCCACCCCCAGTCCTGCTCTTTGACTCCTGGCCATGGGAAAACAGCTAGGAACGCTGGACACTGCTTCAGAACACACGGTGCCCTGGGGCTAGTAACATAACTGCACCTTCTGAATACCACTACGCCCCTCTATAAAAACCCACTGTTAGGGGCTGGAGAGATGGCTCAGCCAGTTAGAGAGAGTGAAAACTGCTCTTGCAGAGGCCCAGGTTTGATTCCCCAGCACCCACATGGTGGCTGAAAAACCATCTTTAACTCCAGTTCCCAGGGGAATACAACACCATCATTTGACCTCAACGTCATTGCACGACACTGGTACAACAACCTACATGCAAACAATAAACTCATAAAAATAAAAAAAAAACCTCAAAAAAAACAAAAAAACAAAAACCCCCATGCTTCAGAGTGTGGATTCGGTAATTAAAGGCCCCAAAACATGTAATTTGCTGCAACATGGTTTCTCTGGCCATAGCAGAACTCTGCTTTACGACGGTGGCTGACAATATCCATCTTGTACATGAATGGATAGAGGCTCGGCAGAGGCATCTCGGGTAGGAAAGCAAATATATATCAAAATAAGTGTTCCTGAGACTGGGAGCTGGTTCAGCCAGTTAAGTGCTTGCTGTGTTTGCTCAGAGTAGGACCTGGGTTTGATCCTCGGCACCCATGTAAAACAGCTAGGTGTGGTGGCAAACCTGTCCCTGTCTGTGAGTCCGGCTGGGGTGAGCAGAGCAGGGGGCCCAGGGATTGCTGGGCGGCCAGCCTGGTCTAATGGGCAAGCCCCAGGTCCCAGTGAAGAAGACTGTCTCAAAAAAAACGTTGGATGGTGGGCTGGTGGCTATTCAGGCTTGGATTGGAGACCCTGTCAGAAATAAACAAAAGTTGGATGATGGGACCAACAGGGAGGTTGACCTCTGCAACCCCCAACCCCCTACCCCACACCCCCACCCTCCCACACCCACCCCCCCCACCCCACTCCCCCCCCACTTACAAAGAAGGGATTATGCAGTTTTTGCAGAACCCTGGGTCATTTCTACAGGGGAGGATTATAGGAAGAGCGACCCTGACCCCTGACTCCCAGGCTTCCTGGCTCCTATGTGGTCTCTCTCGAACACCCCCACCGTGACACCATCCACCAGGTGATGTAGCTAAAAGCTGAATGGGTACTGCCTTATGCTCTTGAACCTCCAGACCTTTGAAGGGCATAACCCTCTGTGGTGGTTTGAATGAGTGCCTCCCATAGGCTGTAAGTATTCAGACATTTGTCTTACAGTTGGTGGCACTGTTTTTTGGAGGTCTTAGAAGGCGTGGCCCTGTTGGAGGAAGTAAGTAGTCATTTGGGGCAGGCTTAGTGAGTTTCACCAGCCTCTTGGTCTCCAGTCGCTCTCTGCTTCCTGTGCTCATTGCTCGAGATGTGACCCTCGCCTTCCTGCTCCAGCTCCAGCGCCATGCCTCCCGCCACAATGGAATCTCTATTCCTGGAACCCACAATCGTAAGCTCAAATAAATCTTCCTTTTATAAGTTCCTTGGTCATGGGTTTTGTTTTATCACAAGCAACAGAAAAGTGACTAATTACAGTTATTTGGTACAGAGAATGGGGTGCTGGCTGTGAAGAACCTGACCATGTGGAATTCTGGGAGAAAGGTGGGAAGACTGTGACTTTGGACTGGGCCTAGAAGGCTGTTGACATACTGTAAGCAAAGGTTAAAGGGCATTCTAGTAGAAGCCTGAGCACAGCGAAAGAAAGCATATGAAAAATTGTTGGTTCCAAGAGGGAAAATAAGACTTAGGAGCAACTGGGATATTTGATAAAGAGTCTGGCAGCAATTTGCCCACAGCGCCAAATGTTGTTGATGCTAAGTTGAAAAAAGCAAGGAACTAATGTCTTTGTGGAGGATATTTCAAGGTCAGGACTAATGTATGATAAGCGGGTGGGCGGGAGGAAGACCCATGGCTTTTTAATGGTGAATTGTCAGATCTACAGTGAAAAGAATAGACAGTGCGAGAAGAAAAAAAGAAAGAACAAAGAAAGAAATGCAGAATGTCAAGTTATGGATTCTTGAAAAAAGTACACTAGGAAGATTAAAGTTGTGGACCAAGGCTTGTGAAGGAGAGGCTCCCTTTCATAAGGAGACTAAATGATTAAGGAGCGGAGGGCCTTGGAGATAGGTTCACAAATAAAAAAAGAATTACAGAAGAAACAAACTTCAGAAGCTACACCACAACCGGAGAGCAAGCTAGACCCAACAAACCAGAGAAGCAGAGAAACAAATTGCATAATGTGTTTGTTTAATACGGAGTGAGGATTCCCATCCCAAACTGAAGCCAAGATTCAGCAATTTCATTCACGTGGTTGCTGTGGCTTTAGAGGCAATGAAGTTTGCAAGAGTGAAGGGGTATAGTTCTTCCTCCATGGTTTCAAAAGCCACAGAGGCCAGGTCAGAGTGCAGCCATGGGTGCATCCTGATTAAAGAAGGCCCTGATAGGCCATTGGGGCTGGTGAAGCTGTGAATGTGAGAGGCCTGGTTGGCTGGATGGAAGACCACCAAGAAAGACTTTCGAGATGATTGCCAGACCTGTAGAGATATTTGCCTAGAGGAGAGCTGCATACAGGGAGTGGTAGCCAGGCCTAAGGAAAGATGATGTGTGCATGCAAAGCAATATGCTGGAAAGAGCTGAGCCATCTAAGCCCTTTGGAAGTCAAAGTCCCAAAATTGCACAGTGGAGACTAATGGACTTGGACGTTTGCACCTGGGTTTTTCGGTCTTATTTTGGTCAGTATTTCCTCACTCTGCTTCTATTCCTCCCTTTTGGGAGGGGAATAATGTGTATTTGGTTTCCATGTATTTGAGGTATGTAATTTGTCTTTTTGATTTTACAGGAGGTTAACAGTTTAGGAGATTGGCCAATCCAGGAGCTTTGTAGACTTTTGAATGGCATTGAAACTTGTTGATAAAGATTATGGGACCTTTTAAGGTAGGACTAACATTGCACTTTTGCATATTTTATATGGGTCAGAGCGCCTATGGGGGCCAGGGGAGTAGGAATGTGGGTGGTTTGAACTGAGTGTCCCACAATGGATTGTAGATTAAGTAAATTGTTCCAGTTGTTGAGACTTTTTTGGAAGATTTAGAATTGGTCGTGCCATGCTAGAGGATGTGAACTTATTTGGGGAAGGTCAGGCTTAGTTGAAGTGTTTAACAAAGCCTCCGGTGGTACTCCAGTTGCCTCGTCTCTCTGCTTCTGGTGAGCTCATTCAAGATCGTGGACCGCGGTCGCTTCTGAAAGCTCCAGTCACCGTCCAGTGGAATCTAATTCCCGTGGAACCGTCCAAGTAAGCATACGAAAGATAACGGTCCTATTAAGTTCCTTGGTATGTTGTTTTATCACAGCAAACAGAATAAAATGACATTAAACATCCCCTTTTATTATAAACTATTCCAGACTCAAGATTTTTATTATAGCAATGAACTAAGACAACGTTACCTCCAGGTTTGCATTCTAGAACTGGAAAAAATTACCCTGAGCTGTGCTCCGGGAGCCATGGGTTCATGTGAACAGGACCCGGAGAAGGGTCTCTTCGTTATCTGGTTTCCAGTCATGTTATTAACACTTGGCTAGATAATCCTGACATTTCCTCCATCAGGAAATGAGGTTTTTGTTCCTTTCTCTTGGGTCTGGGCTTTGTAGACTATACAGAAGAAACCCTACGTGATTTCTGAGGTCAGCCATAAGAGACAATGCATGACCAGCTCAACATAATAGGCTTGTATGATGCATGTTGCATAAAAGAGAATGACGCTGGGCATGGTGCGCGCACGCCTTTAATCCTAGCACGGGGATTGGGGGCGAGGTAGGTAGGTGGATCCTTTGGAGTTCAAGGCCAGCCTGGTCTACAGAGTGAGTTCCAGGGACAGCTGGGACTACAGGGACGGGACCCTGTCTCGAAAAAGACCAACAAAAAAAAAAAAAAAGAGAAAAGATTTGTTTGAGGCAGGCTAGAGCAGCCTTCTCCTGGACAAAGAGGTGTAAGGAACTTATGTACAGAGAAGCCTGTATGTATTCACACAGGGGAGGTACTTTGGAGAGAGCCGTCCTGGACACACCTGGTTTGCACCATAGACTTAGCTGACATTAAGGCTATTCTGAAAGTTCATCAGCACAGGACTCGGCTCCTGAATGTGCCTGATTTACTTCCTCACTAACAGATGCACCTCTGCCTTCTTGCAGGCTGGCACCTGCTCACGGGTCCACGAGTCACTGCCCAGCCCTGGGATCAATAGCCAAAGTGGGTGATACATGAGAGAGGCTTCCTGGAATTTCCAGGACACTCTCCCTTCTATTGGGTACCGGTGTGTGGTCTTTGGTGGACAGAAGCAGGGACAGGACAATGTCTCCCACCCCCACTGCTCTGCTATGATGTGACTTGAGAGAAAATTGTGCTGGCTTGCTCTACTTTAGTGCACACCTGGAAGTGACTGCTCAGACCGGCCTGCAGTGGTTTCTAGAGTCTTCTACAATTAGTCGAAGAGCGGAGAGATGAGCGAGAGATGGCTCAGTTGGGTAAGTCTACTCTGTTCAGAGAGGACCTTGGTTCATCCAGCTCCATGTGGCAGCACGAACCATCTGTAACTCCATGTTCCAGAAGACACGTTTTTTTGGGCCTGGAGAATGCTCCGCAGTTAAGAGCACTGATTTCTCTGTTTTTTTTTTTTTTTTTTTAAATTTTAAATTTTTTTTATTTAATTTTATTTATTTATGTATGTGTTATGAATTATTGCTGCATGCAAGTTGTGCACCCGTTGTGTGCACTGCCGCGGATGTCTAAGAAGAGGGCTCGGATTCCTGGAAGATAAGAGTTCTCTGGAATTGGGTTGAGAGGTTCTTGCCACGCCCTGTGGTGCGGGGATCGAACCCGGGTCCTTCTGTAAGAGCGGTCGGCGCTCTTAACCGCTAAGGCCATCTCTCCAGCCCCGTCCTGATTTCTGTTTTTTACAAGACCCCAAGTTCAATTCCCGCTATGGCACCTGGAACTCTAGTTCCACGGGGATCCAATACCTTCTTGCTATCCCTCTTTGGGCAGGGCAAAATGTTGTAATAATAAAGTAAAAATTAAGTCCTTTAAGTTTTTAACCCATCACTCTGGTGAGGCAGAGCCTCAGGTGGATCTCTGTGAAGTCGCAGCCAGCTGGCTCCGATTGACGAGGATGAGTTCCAGGCCAGCTTGGGGCACAGGTAACTATTCTCTAAAAATTAAAAAAAAACAGTTTTTAAACATTTCCAAAAAATAGCCGGGCGTGGTGGCGCCACGCCTTTAATCCTAGCACTTGAGAGGCAGATGGCACAGGGGATCTTTGTGAGTTCAAGGCCAGCCTGGTCTACAGAGCGGTTCCAGGACATGGGTGCTGGGGCTACAAGAGACCCTGTCTCGAAAAAGACAAAAAAAAAAAAAAAAAAAAAAAAATTTCCAAAAATTTATTTATTTTTATTTTATGTGTATGAGTGTTTTACTTGCAAGTAAGTCCACCCATGTGTACATACGATGAGGCCCAAAGACAGCCTCAGCTCCCCTGGAACTGGAGTGACAGGTGATTCTTAGCTGCCATGTGGGTGCCGGGAATAAACTTGGGTCCTCTGCAAGGGCAGCCCATGCTCTTAACCACTGAGCAACCGCTCCGCCCCCACAAAAAATATTTCTTTCTAATTATGTGCACATGTGTGTCTGTGTCTGTGCATGTGAGTGCAGGTGTCCCTGGAGGTCAGAGGTGTTGATACCCTTGGAGCTAGAGTTACAGACGGTTGTGAACCAGCAACATGGGGTGCTAGGAACTGAACTTAAGTCCTCTGAAAGAACAGTATGCACTTTTGAGCCATTTCTCCAACTTTTTTGGGGGGACGGGTAGGATTCAGACAGTCTCCTTGAAGCCCTAGCTAGCCTGGAACTCACTACGTAGTCCAGGCTGGCCTTGATCTCACAGAGATTCTCCTGCCTCTGCCTCCTGAGTGCTGGGATTAGAGGCGCACCTCACCATGCTTCACTCCCTCTAATCTTTTTTTTATTTATATATTTATTTGCTGTGTGTGGCCATCAGAAGACAACTTACAGGAGTCAGTTCTCTCTTTCCACTATGTGGGTCCAGGAATTGAAATCAGGTCATGGCTTAGTGGCAAGCCCCTTTACCCACTGAACCATCTTGCTGCCCTTTTTGTTTTTGTTTTGAGCCAGGGTCTCGCTATGTACTTAGATTAGTGCTCGTGATCCTCGTGCCTCCACTTCTAGAATGCCATGATTAAGCATGCACTCCACGCTGGTCTTCTCTAATCTTGACTATTTTTTTTCTTCACACTACTAAGGAAGCCTTAGACTCTCAGTTGTCAACCATCTGTGCTCCAAGATTCCGTGGATCAACGGACCAAAGCCTTACAGCCTTTCCCAGCTGCTTGCACTCACAGAGGCCCAGAGTCTGATCAGCTCATCCATGCACATCAGTGAGCTCCAGCCCCGGCACTGTATTCCCTCCACTGGCTTGTGACCCAGGGTTTGCTCACAAGTGCGCCCCCTTGTGGTCTGTGTTGACACATTTTGCAGTTCTGCGCAGGTCACACTGTCACTGAACCCTGAGACCTGCCAGATCTATGGTCCAGTTAAGATCTAGAGGGATCACCAGGTAGGGGCAGGCCTTGGAGAAGATTCCCACCAGAGGCCCCCATACACAGAGAGACTCCAGCTCAGCACTCGCGGCCTGATCGGATCTAGCAATTCAAACCTCAGATCCCCTCTCTCCTGCCTCCAGTATACACACACACACACACACACACACACACACACACACGCACACGCGCGCCCTCAAACCCATGGCCCTTGTGCCCATTATACCTACATAGTCACCCGGAACCTTCCACAGATACTCCACCCCAGGGTGGCTTGGGCCACTAGTGTCCCTTTGTCCTTCAGGGTCTCTCCTGAAAGCTGCACTGGCCAGGGTCTACCTCCCAGCCCTGGTGGGAATTATGGGACACAGATTTGTTATGGAGACTGAGCCTGGCCTGACTGGGAGGTCAGGGAGGTAAAGGGGACACTGGGGTCAGCAGTTGAGAAACCAGATGCCACAGGTGAGCTCTGGAGACAGCTCTACACATGTGGAAATGTGCACAGGTATATTTGCGTGTTGGGCTGGTGGTGTTTACAAGCCAGTGAAATTCACTGCTGTGGTCAGCAACAGGAGGGAAGCATGTTCTAGAAGTTTCAGACTGATTGACTCCGCATTGCTGCTCTGCTTGTCTTCTGTCAGGTCTTCCCAGAGGTGAGTCCCCGTGCCTTTCCAACGGGCCAGAGGAGGGGCAAGGGTTAGAGAGGGACATGGCCACCTCTGGCAGGGGCGGAATTCATCCCCACCCTGGTCTGTTTTCTGAGAACCAAGAAACAAAGCCAGGAGCCCGAGGCGGAAGCGAAGGCCAGTGTGGAGAGAGGCCCGGAACAGCTTTCTAGACTGCAGGCAGAGCTCGCCCAGGGCCCGCTGACAACGCACATCTCGCCCTCTCCTCCTGGGCCTCTCACAGGGAAGAGAGCCCCCAGCCATGCCCAGCTGCCATAGGTCAGTAGGGCCTCTGAAGCAGGTCCTTTACCCAGAGTTCACTTGGATGGACTCTGGAGCCTTTATGCCTGGGCCGAGCCCCACATCCATCCTTCCGTGGTGATGACTGGGCCAAGTATCTAAAAAAAAAAAAAGATTTATTTGTGACTGTGTGTGTGCTACATGTGTGTATACAATATGTGTGTAAGTGCTCCCAGAGGCTAGACGAGGGTGTTGGATCCCCTGGAGTTGGAGTTACAGACAGTTGTTAGACGAGGGTGTTGGATCCCCTGGAGTTGGAGTTACAGACAGTTGTTAATTGTCATGTGGGTGCTGGGAACTGAATCCAGGTCCTCTGCAAGAGCAGCCATTGCTCTTAGTGAGCCCCGGGCAGGGACCTTACCTCTTCCAGTTGCAGCTTTCCTAACAATGAAGTGGGAGCCCTAGTAATACCTATCTCACAGGATGGCTGTGAGTGTTTGTAAAAACCTGTAGAACAGGGCCAGGGTGTGGCTGCTGCACAAGGGACTAGTGTTTGGATCCCAGAGCCCACAGGAAGGCCAGGCCCAGCAGCACAGGTCTTTAACGTGTTCTCTGAGAGAGCGGAAACCATGGATCTGTGGAGCTGCAGGCCAGCCAGCCCCAGTGAGGAGCGCAGGTGTGGGAGAGACCTTGTCTCAAAAACTCAGGTGGGGGGCTGGAGAGATAGCTCAGCAGTTAAGAGCGCCTCCTCTTGCAGAGGACCCGGGTTCGATTCCCAGCACCCACATGGTGGTTAAGAACTGTCTTTAATTCCAGTTCCAGGGGAATCCAACGCCCTCTTCTGACCTCTGCAGCATTGCATGACATGGGTGCACCTACTTACATGCAAACAGTACACTCATACACATTAAAAAAAAACAAAAAACCCAAACTCACGTGGGAGCTGGGTTGCACCTAATTTAATCTCGGTACTGGGGAAACAGAGGCAGGCAGAAGTCTTTGAAATCAAGGCCATATTGAGCTCCAGGCCAGAGCTTGGGCTACAGGGAGACCTGGCTTAAAAAGACCCAAAACAAACAAAAAAATACTAGAGAGTGTTTGAGGAAGATATTCTGCATGCACATGCACACACAGTTAATTTTTAAAATGTAGATCAGGCTTGACACATAATAGGTCCTATTGACATCATGTCTTTAAAAAATATACCACAGCCAGGCATGGTGGCACACGCCTATAATCCCAGCACTTGGGAGGCAGAGGCAGGCGGATCTGTGAGTTCAAGGCCAGTCTGGTCTACAGAGTGAGCTCCAGGCCAGCTGGGACTAAAGGGAGACCCTGTCTTGGAAAAAAAAACAACAAAAAAACAACCCACTAGGACTCAGACTCGGGTCCTGTGGGAAAGTAGTGACGCCCGTGATTGCTGAGCCTTCTTGTCCAAGAAAAAAAAATTAATATAGATTAAAGTTTATTTTTAATTTTTTTGTTGTTGTCTTTTAATTTTTAATTTAATTTTATTTATTTATGTGTATGAATGTACTGTCTGCATGTAGGTTTGTGCATCCATGTCGTGCAATGCCGAGGAGGTCAGAAGAAGATGTCTGATTTCTCTGGAACTGGAGTTAAAGACTGTTCTCAGCCACCATGTGGCTGCTGGGGATTGAACCTGGTCCTCTGCAAGAGCAGTCAGCGCTCTTAACTGCTAGGCCATCTCTCCAACCCTGCTTGTTTGTTTATTATATGTGTGTGTGAGCATGCAGACTCACACACACACATGCATGCACCATGGTGGAGGTCAGAGGACCACTGTCTGTCCTTCCACCACGTGAGTCCAGGGATTGTATTCAAGTCGTCAGGCTGGGTGGCAAGTGTCTTTACCTGCTAAGCTATCTCACCAGCTCTGTCAGAAAATGTTTGTGTGTAATGTGAGCAGCGTCTTTCAGGATTTGAAGTGTGTAGCCCTGAGACTGTAGTGCAGTTGGCAGGAGGGTTCCTGCCTAGCACTCATGAAGCCCTGGGTTCAGTTCCCCGCAGCCCAGAGACCAAGCATGGTGGTGCCTGGCTGCCATCCCAGCCCTTGGGAGGTGGAGGGAAGAGGATCACGAGTGCAAGGTCGTCTTTGGCTTCATAGCAAGTGCTCGGTCAGCCGGGCTGCATGAGAGTCTGCCGCACATCCTGCTGCATGAGAGCCTGTCGCACATCCTGCTGGTGGCCATGAAGGCCTGGCTCAGCAGTGGGATGGACCTGATGGGCACGCTGCAGCCCTGTAAATGACCGCCATTTCCAAAGTGCAGCTTTTTAAAAATTTTTTTAAATTTTATTTATTTTCTATGTGTATGAATGTACTGTTTGTATGCAGGTCTGTGCACCCATGTCATGCAATGCTGCGGAAGTCAGAAGAGGGTCTCGAATTCGCCTAGAACTTGAGTTCTCCTGGAATTGGAGTTTCAGATGGCTCTCGGCCACCATGTGGGTGTTGGGGATTGAACCCAGGTCCTCTGCAAGAGCAGTCAGTGCTCTTAACCGCTAGGCCATCTCTCCAGCCCCCCAAAGTGCAAGCTTTGAAAGGTGGGGCCGCCGGGTGGGGTGGCACACGCCTTTAATCCTAGCACTTGGGAGGCAGAGGCAGGCGGATCTTTGTGAGTTCGAGGCCAGCCTGGTCTACAAAGCAACCAGGACAGCTGGGACTACAGGGAGACCCTGTCTCGAAAAGACAAAAAAAAAAAAAGAAAGGTGGGGCCTGGCTGGAGGAATGAGGCGACTGGTGTGTCCCCAAGGCTGTACTTTGTGCCTTGCCCCTTCCTCTCTCGGTCTGCCTGGGGTGAACAGCCTCCTCCTCCATGGAGTCCTGACACAACCACCATCTGCCCAGGTACGTGGAGTCAATCGGCTGTATAAAGGATACTCCAAAATTGTCTGCAAAATTAATGTTAGCTGCCTTAAGCTGTTTCTGCCAGGCATTGAGGTCACAAACAATGAGTGCAGGCCCTCCCCTGTGAGGTGCAGGCCCTCCCCTGTGAGGTGCAGGCCTCCCCTGTGAGGTGCAGGCCCTCCCTGTGAGGTGCAGGCTCTCCCCTGTGAGGTGCAGGCCTCCCCTGTGAGGTGCAGGCCCTCCCCTGTGAGGTGCACGCCTCCCCTGTGAGGTGCCTGGGGGTCCAGGCTCAGATGTCAGCAGGCATTTTCCAAGTCGCTTGTGTTTCACTGTGTCCTGGCTGGGAACTGAACTAGGGTTCTCTGCAAGAGCAGCCAGTGCTCTTAGCCATGGTGCCATCTCTCCAGCCCCAGCAGTGATTTGTCAGTCTCAGTAGCTGCATTCTCTTGCCAATCACTGGTCTACATGGGAAGCTGACAGTGCCCCGCCATCCCCTCGGCCATCCATGGTGATGCCCAGCCCCAGCTGCCATCTCTTGGCTGCTGGCATTCTCTGGCAGCATGTCGGGCTCTGCACACGTGCCTGGAAGAAGTGCTAGAACCTGGAGCCCGACTTGCAGTGAAGTTCTGAGCCAATAGCAGTACGACCTCGCACCCACAAGGGCCAGCCCTGAGGACAGCAACTTCCTTTTTTTTTTTTAAAGATTTTATTTATTTATTTATTTTATGTGTATGAGTGTACTGTCTGCATGTAGGTTGGTGCACCCATGTTGGGCAATGCTGCGGAAGTCAGAAGAGGGTGTCAGATTCCCCTGGAACTGGAGTTGAAGACGGTTCTTAGCTGCCATGTGGGTGCTGGGAATCAAACCTGGGTCCTCTGCAAGAGCAGTCTCATCTCTCCAGCCCCTGGACAGCGTCTTCCTGACATGGAGTTCTCTTGTGGTCCAAGCTGCAGCTGCTTCTGGGGTGCCTGGCTCCTCGTGCTGTTGTCCCAATAGGCTGCCTACATTCCCCCATCCTAGAACCTGCCTGACCTTTATAACCAGTGCTGGGATGGATTCTGCATGAGTTCCGAGGGGCTCAGAAAACAACATGCACCATGTGGAGAAGCCCGGGTTACCACATGTGAGATTTCAATTGACACCCTCAGCCAGGCCCCCAAGGGACAGTCAGCACCAACTGCTAGGTGCGTGTGTGTGTGTGTGTGTGTGTGTGTGTGTGTGTGTGTACACATACATGACATCAGTGCCCGGCCTCGGAGTTTCCAGCTGGGGTCCCAGATGCTGAGAAGTAGAGAAAATCCACCATCCTCCTTCTCATCCCTGAGGCACAGAAACCATGAGGTGACAAAGAGCTATTGTCTCAAGCTTCTGAGTTTGGGGCCTGTTTGTTACACAGCAGTATATATAAGAGAATCATGAGCATATTTTGGGTGTGTGCAAGCATGTGTGATGGGTGAGTGTGCATGTGTGTGCCCGTGAATGTGGGAGGCCAGGGGAAAGCCTGGATTGACATCCTCAGGTGCCACACAACTTGAACTTTTTATTACATTATTGTGTGTTGTGTGTGTGTGTTGTGTGTGTGTACCACTCACATGTATATGTGCCACACTGCACATGTGGAGATCAGAGGACAACTTGTGGGAGTCCGCTTTCTCCTTTTACCATGTGGGTCACAAGGGTTGGACTCAGTCGTCAGGCTTGGTGGCAAGCTCCTTTAGCCAGAGGTCCATTTTGCTGGCCCCAATTCATTTTTGAGACAGGCTTGTTCACTGACCGGGGCTCTGTCCATTTGGCTAAGCTGGCTGGCCAGTGAGTTCCATGGACCTGCCTATCTCTGCCTGCCCAGTGCTGGGATTACAGGAATCTGCCACCATGCCAGGCTTCTACATGGGTGCTGGAGTTTGAGCTCAGTCCTTGGTTTGTGGGGCAGACATGTTCCTGGCTGAGGGCCTTGTGGCCCTCAGTCACAGCCGCATTTGCTGCATCTGTTCACTCACCCCTGCTGTGGTGTTCCTGGGATCATCTCCCGGGTCAGCCATTGACACCCCATTTCTTTCCTTGGGGTCTGCTTCTGGGGAACCCAACCAAGGAGAAAAGAGACACATAAAGAATATCATGCCAGGCATGGTGGCGCATTCCTTTATCCTAGCATTTGGGAGGCAGAGGCAGGCGGATCTTTGTGAGTTCAAGGCCAGCCTGGTCTACAGAGTGAGTTCCAGGACAGCTGGGGCTACAGGGAGACCCTGTCTTAAAAAGTCCAAAAAAAAAAAGAATATCATAAGGGCTGGAGAGATGACCTAGCGTGGAAGAGTGCTGACTGCTCTTGCAGAGGACCCGGGTTCAATTCCCAGCACCCACATGGTGGCTGAGAACAGTCTTTAACTCCAGTTCCAGGGGAATCTGACACCCTCTTCTGACCTCTGCAGCATTGCATGACACAAGTGCACAGACCTACATGCAGACAGTACATTCATACACATAAAAAAAAAGAATATCATAAAACAGAGACCCAGTGGGGGCCTTCTTTCAGAGAAGGTTCTGGAAGTAGAAGCTTCGCTTTTTATTCAGTACGTGTCTTTTCAGGATGTTTACAACTATGGTATTACGAC
Source organism: Rhizomys pruinosus (assembly GCA_009823505.1). NCBI lineage: Eukaryota > Metazoa > Chordata > Mammalia > Rodentia > Spalacidae > Rhizomys > Rhizomys pruinosus. Next base: position 212,364 of record VZQC01009846.1, read on the forward strand.
ACATCCAGCACATCTGCCCTGGACCCTAACTGTGTGGATAGATCCTGCTGCAGAGCCGCTGCTCCTGCTGCCCCGTGGCATGCCGAGTCCACTCGGGTTGCTTTAGTGAGAGACTTCCAGGGCTGGAGAGATGGCTCAGCGGTTAAGAGCGCCGACTGCTCTTGCAGAGGACCTGGGTTCGATTCCCAGCATCCACATGGAGGCTAAGAACCGTCTTTAACTCCAGCTCCGAATCCGATGCCCTCTTCTGACCTCTATGCATTGCATGACACGAGTGCACCAACCTATATGCAGACAGTACACTCATACACATAAAAAAATAATAAATAAGCCAGGCATGGTGGCGCACACCTTTCTTTAATCCTAGCACTCAGGAGGCAGAGGCAGGCGGATTTTTGTGAGTTCAAGGCCAGCCTGGTTTTCAGAGTGAGTTCCAGGACAGCTGGGGGCTACAGGGAGACCCTGTCTCAAAAACACTAAAAAAAAAACAAAACAAAAAAAAAAAAACAAAAAAAAAAACCCCAACAACAACAAAAAACTTATGGCAAGGCGAACTACATTCTGAACACACAGTTCAGCGGCTCTCTTTAGGACACCCCATCTCCAGAACTGCTCACCATCTTGGGCTGAAACCCCTCCACCTCTAAATATTCATCCTGGCCCAGGAGCATGGTTCAGTGGGAAAAGGCGCTTGCTGCCAAGCCTGACAGGCTGAGTTTGATGTCTCAGAGCCACATGGTGGATGGAAGATGAGAACCAATTCCTGCAAGTTGTCCTCTAAGCTCTGCATACACACCGTGACACATTAAGTACATAAATGTAATAAAATTTAAATCCTCATTGCCCAGCCCCCTGTCCGCAGTCCCTGGTGGTCACAACTCTGCTTTGAGGCAGCACTACACGCAATCAGCTCAGAGTGGGCAATTTTGCCCTTGTTTGTCCGCCTTACTTCATTAGTGTGGCTCTTTCCCTAGGGCCACTCTGTGGTCATTGTTCCCAAGACCCACACAGCCCTGTCCCTGTGTGGCTACTGGACGTGGCTGGCAGGCAGGGTGGACCACGTGGCTGGCCAAGACACTCTGTTCCAGCCCGGCTCCCAGCGCCTCCCCTTCCCCAGGCCTGAGCAGAATTGCTGGGCGAGGTTAATCAACATTCAGTCATGTTTCCAAGTTTAAATGGAGCATTTGTTTAATTATGTGTAAGTAGCAATGCATTGTGGTCATTATCTAAATCACTATTTTATTTCCTGGATGTGGTTTCATAATGCGGGGTTCTGCTCCAGCCTAGCATCATTAACAGAGAAGAGTTAATGAATATAAAAGCGTAAAGGCTAATTACACTTTAATTTACAATCATGGTCTCATTTTGGGACCACATGAAATCTGTTTTGAAAACAATTAAAAAAAAATCCCACTCTTGCCCTGGTAAGTGGAGGGACCCCGGCCAGGAGCCTGGCTCTGCCTGCCTGTTGTGGCTGAGCGGGCGGTGGCTGGCACTGATCCCCTCACTGGATCTGTGACTGGGCGAGTGAGAAACCAAGTTCAGTGCCCTGTGACTGTGCCTTTGTGTGCAGAGGTTTTTCTCTTGTCTTCGGGGTCTGCTGTGTGGCTGCTGGAGAACCGGGAGCCCCTGTGTACTGTCTACAGTCTGACCATGTTCCTAGCCTCATACTGGAAACAAGCTGGAACAACCTGGACCTTTAAAGCAACAGCTGTTTCTAACTCCACTTGCAGGGGATCTGGAGCCCTCTTCTGGCCTCCTAGGGCATTGCACATCACGGATGCACTTACATACATGCAGGCAATACATACACATAAAAACCAGGGGCTGGATTGGGACTGGAGAGATGGCCTAGCGGTTAAGAGCACCGACGCTCTTGCAGAGGACCTGGGTTCGATCCCCAGCACCCACATGGCGGCTAAGAACCGTCTGAAACTCCAATTCCAGGAGAACTCCAGTTCCAGGGGAATCCGANCGCGAGTCTCCTACATGTATTGTGCAATGTTTGTCTGAATGTTTTCTGTGGAATACAGCCAGAATGATGTGCCAAATAAATAAAAATTAAAAGAAAAATGTTCTTTGGGGGGAAGTCCTAACAATATATCCTACAAACATGTGCCTAATATATGCTTGTAAAGTTTTTTTTTTTTTAATAAGAGCTGCAGTAAGTTTATACTATTTAACTCAGTCTGTTGTAAAGTATTTCAATGAATGGTACAGGAAATCATTTTAGAAAGAGTATAAATGGGAGTCAGTGAGGCGGCTCTGGAGGTAAATGCATCTATCGCTAAGCCCTATGACCTGAATTTGATTCCCAGGACCCATACGCTGAAAGGAGAAAACCAATTCCCACAAGCTGGCCTCTGATTGTTCATACAGGTGCCACCGTTAAGATGTGTGGTCACGGGGCTAGAGAGATGGCCTAGCGGTTAAGAGCGCCGACTGCTCTTGCAGAGGACCAGGATTCAATCCCCAGCACCCACATGGTGGCTGAGAACCATCTTTAACTCCAGTTCCAGGGGAATCCGACACCCTCTTCTGACCTCCACGGCATTGCACGACACAGGTACACAGACCTACATGCAGACAGTACATTCATACCCATAAAAATAAATTAAAAATTTTTTTAAATGTGTTTGTGTTGGGGACATGGATGCAAAGGCCAGAGCTCAACTGCAGGTATGGTTCCATGTAGCCACTCATTTTTAAATTTAATTTAATTCATTATTTATTTATTTATTTATTTTTTTATGTGTATGAGTGTACTGTCTGCATGTAGGTTGGTGCACCCGTGTCATGCAATGCAGCAGAGGTCAGAAGAAGGTGTCAGATTCCCCTGGAACTGGAGTTAAAGACGGTTCTTAGTCGCCATGTGGGTGTTGGGAATCGAACCTGGATCCTCTGCAAGAGCAGTTGGTGCTCTCAACCTCAACTGCTGAGCCCTATTATTATTTCTCTAGCTAGCCTGGAATTCACTATGTAGACCAGGCTGGCCTTGAACTCACAGAGATCTGCCTGCCTCTGCTTCCCAAGTGCTGGGATTAAAGACATGAACCACCACATCAGGCTTTATTATTTTTATTTCATGTGTATGTGTGTATTGCCTGCATGTATGTGAGTACATCTGTGTTGTGGAATGCGCATGGTCATAAGAGGGTGTTGACTGAATTTATGGATGGTTGTTAGCCACCATGTGGGTCCTGGGAATTGAGCTCAGGTACTCTTTCCTGCACCCATCTTTTTTATTTTGAGGCAGGGTCTCTCTCTGGCCTGGAGCTGGATGCTGAGGCTACCCAGCTGGTTGTTCATCCATCTCCACCTCCCCAATCCTGAGATCCTAAGTGCACTGCCCCCAGATTTTTCCTCATGGACTCTGGGGATTTGAACTCAGGTCCTCCTGCTTGCTCAGCAGGCACATTATCCAGTGAGCCATATCTCCATCCTTCATCGATTCTAATTTTTTTTTCCAGCACTGGAGTTTGAACTTGGTCTTTGGGTATGCCATGCACGTGATCTGTCACTGAGCTATGTCTGACTTCGCAGTACGGATTGTTAGAGCCTGGAATAAAGATGAATCAGATAGTCAATTAGATAATGCACAAAAAGGCAAGATGAAGTGACCTTTGGTCACGTGTCTTTGAAGCCAGAGAATGTCTGGAGGGCCTGTGATTGTGTTAACGTCAGGTAGGATCTGGGCAGGCCTGTGCAGGATTTTCTTAATTGCATTAATTGAGGTGGAAAGACCCGTCCACACTGGGTGGCGGCATCCCCTGGATGGGCTCCTGGGCTGTGTACACAGAGAAGAGAGCTGGGCAGCGGCAGTGTACAGATGCAATGGGGCCCGCCATGACGCCGAGCTCCAGCTGACTTCCTCCCATGGTGGACTGTGCCCTTGAACTTTAAGCCACATAAACCCCTCTCCCTTATGTTGCTTCTGTCAGACTATTTTAATCACAAAGACAGGAACAGAAACTAAAACGGGTGTGACCAGCTGTGGCCACATGCTCCTTGCTCCTGAAACCCAAGTTCAAACCCTTCTAGAGCAGCTGTTAGAGGAGCCACACAGACACTGCTCTTCAGTAGCAAAAGAGGCAGGAAAAAGACGGGGTGGGGGGGTTGGATGGGATGGGACGGGATGGATGACGACAGCTGCGGGTCACCTCTGGGCATCTTCCTTAGGAAGCATGGAACTGATGTTTGCTGTACCCTGAGTTTTATGTTAAGAGTAAAAGCAGGGGCTGGAGTTACCTTTCAGCGGGTAAAACACGTCAGTACCCAAGATCCACCTTATACACAAGGCTGCTGGGGCTGCAGGAAGACCCTGTCTTAAAAAAACCCCAAACCAGACCAAACAAACAACAAACCTAAAAAAGAACACCCGGGGCTGGAGAGATGGCCTAGCGGTTAAGAGCGCAGACCGCTCTTACAGAGGACCCGGGTTTGATCCCCAGCACCCACATGGCGGCCGAGAACCGTCTGAAACTCCAGTTTCAGGAGGAACTCCAGTTCCAGGGGGACTCCGACACCTCTTCTGACCTCCGCGGCATTGCACGACACGGTGCACAAACTTGCATGCAGGACAGTACATCATACACATACAAAAGAAAAAAATAAAATAAAAATAAAAAAAAAAAAAAAAAAAAAAAAAAAAAAAAAAATTAAAATAAAATAAAATAAAATAAAATAAAATAAAATAAAATAAAATGGACAGAGTCAAGCATGGTAGTACACAACTTTAATTCTAGCACTCGGGAGGCAGAGATAGGTGGAGCTCTATGACTTCAAGGCCACCCTGGTCTACATAGTGAGTTCCAGGACAGCTGGGGCTACAGGGAGACCCTGTCTCAAAAAGACCAACAACAACAACAACAACAACAAACCCTTTCAGCTTGTCTTGATGGTACTAATCCCCACACTCTAGAGGCAGGGGTAGGCAGATGGGCAGATCTCTGTGAATTCAAGGCCAGCCTGGTCTACATAGTGAGTTCCAGGACAGTTGGGCCAGGACTACAGTTTTCCTATAGCCCGTCTCAAAAAGGCCAAAATAAAATAAAATAATAAAAATAAAAAAATAAACAAAAAGTGGACATTGTGGGGGCTGGAGAGATGGATTAGCAGTTAAGAGCACTGTGGCTCTTGCAGAGGACCCAGATTCCATACCCAGCACCAACATGGTGTCCAACAACCATCAGTAACTACAGTTCCAGGGGAATCCAACACCCCCTTCTGATCTCCAAGGGCACTGCATGATGCAGGTGCGCTTACACACATGCAGGCAATACACTCATACACATAAAAATAAAAATAACAAACTTCAAAAGTGGACACTGTCCAAGGAACAAAGTTGTCTTCTAGCCTCTACACACACACACACACACACACACATGCACACGCACACACACACACTCTTGCACACATGTACACACACAAAACCAAGGACAACTGAACTTAAGTTTTTCTATGAGATGGGGCAATGCAACAGCAGGAAGAGGACTCTCAATAACAGGTGGTAAATCCCGTTTATAGCACGGATGTGGAAAATGGAGAAAATGCACGCAGGTGGCTGCGCTTGCAAAGAAATGGAAATGGTTCCTTAGAATTCAAACACAACAGCATCTCGCTTTCTGGATCTCTGGAGAGATTTCTGGGTTCTGCCTAAGTCACAAATGCCTGGGCTTTGGTCCCAACACCTGGCCTTGTCCCTGTCCCTTATGACCCCTATGAACCGAACCTGGGTCCTCAGGAAGAGGACAGGCCAGTTGGATGTTCTTCCCAGGAGCTTGGAAAGACACTCAGGATACTAGGGCTCCTCAGGCGGAGGACCACAGCCCAGCCTTTCCAGGTCCTGGCTCTAGCCCAGGGTCCTGTCTTTAAGACCCCCAGAGTGTTGTATTAAATTCCTCTTCCCCCTCTTCTTTACCTTCTTCTCCTCCTCTCCCTCCTCCCCATTCCTCCTTTTCCTCCTCCTCCTCCCCTTCTTCCTGGAACTCACTGGCTGGCTTTGATCTCACAGAGATCCATCTGCCTCCCAAATGCTGGGATTAAAGGCATGTGCCACCATGCCTGACCTGTAAATCCTATTTTTCATGGTAAATCTAGCTTGTGTGGATTTCTGTCATTACTAAAATAGCCATGGTATTGTATTTTAAAAATATCTATTTATTTATTTAATGTGCATGTGTTTTAACTGCCTGTAAGTATCCCCATACATACAGTGCTCATGGAGGCCAGAAGAGGACATCCGATACCCTGGCACTGGAGTCACAGACTGTTGTTCGTTGCCATGTGGGTGCTGGGAACCAAGCCTGGGTCCTCAGGAAGAGCTGCCAGTGCTCTAACCTCTGAGCCATCTCTCCAGCCCTCTGATACCTTATTATTTTAATAATCCAAAGGAAAATACAGAAACAAAGGCCACCTGGGCTGGGGCTCCCTGCTGTGCTGTCTGTGGCTGCTGTGAGGGTCCAGAGTCCTTTGCTGATTCTCTTCTTCTGCCCAGTTGAGGTTCTAGGACCCTTAAATGTCCACCAGGAGTCACGAGGGGCCATAAGGGAGAGAGGGACAAACCTGCGTGTTTCTCTTCTTGACGTGTGGGGACATGCCCAGGCACGGCTGGTTCTGGTGGCTCTAGCTCCTTCGAATAAGTGTCCATGGTGTGCACTTCCCCCAGGGGGCACCTGTGAACCCCATCTGTTCAGTCCCCAGCTCCAAGAGAAGTGGCTTCCTACGATCATGGATCATGCTTTCCTGTGGCCCACCTGGCTTCTCCGTAGTTGTCTCTGTAGTTACCCAGGTCCTGTCTTCCCCGTCAGTGGCGTTTCCAAGCCCACTGTGTTCTCCCTGAGCTACAACTGGAATCTGCTCCTTTCACAGTCTATGCTTCAAAGCACTGTGCAGTTGTGTCTGGATTTATAAAAGTCACATCCTAGGGCTGGGGGGGGGGCAGCAGCTGGTAGAGTGCTTCCTTAGGGTACTCCAAACCACGGATTGGGACCCAGGCGTGGCGGCGCATGACCTTTAATCCCAGCATTCCACTCCAGAGACAGAGGCAGGCAGATCTCTATGAGTTCAAGGCCAGCCTGCTCTACATAGTGAGTTCCAGGACAGCTGGGGCTACAGGAGACCTGGTCTCAAAAATCAATCAATCAATCAATCAGTCAATCAGTCAAGAACTTGGCCATAGCTGAGGAGTAGGGCACTTGTCTAGCTCACAGGGGACTCTGGATCTATCTTCAGCAGAGCAAAAATTAATACATAGATTTTTTTTTTTTGAGATAGGGTTCCCCTATAGCCCCAGCTGTCCTAGAACTCACTATGTAGACCAGGCTGGCTTTGAACTCAGAAAGATCTGCCTGCCTCTAGCTCCCAAGTGCTGGGATTAAAGGCGTGCACCACCACGCCTGGCAATACATAGATAATTTAATGAATTATGCTGTTTTTCTGATTGACGTTTCGGCTGCAGGACACAGAGACGCTCATCTCACTACGGAAGTGTCTCTCTGAGGAGTTCGGCGTCCCCATTTCAAACAGCGAGGGATCCTCTCAGGAGCCCCCCGTCATGAAGATGGCAGTAAATTCTTCTCTCTCACCTTCCTTCCTTCCTCCCTCCCTTCCTTCCTTCCTTCCTTCCTTCCTTCCTTCCTTCCTTCCTTCCTTCCTTCCTTCCTTCCTCCCTTCCTTTCTTCCTCCCTCCCTCCCTCCCTCCCTCCCTCTCTCTTAAATATTTGTTTCATTTGGGACCTGGGTTTGGTTCCCAGCACCCACATGATGGCTAACAACCGTCCATAATTCCAGTTCCAGGAGATCTAATGCCCTCTTCTGTTCTCCGTGGGCATGGCATTGCATGACACAGGTACACTTACATACATGCAGGCAACACACACATTATATATAATAAAATATTTTTCCAAAAATTTGATTCATTTTTAATTATGTGTATGTTTGTGTCGGTGAGTGCAGGGCCAGAGCTGTCGGATTTCCCGGAGCTGGGGCTACAGACAATAGTGAGCTTCCTGAGGTGGCTGCTGGGAACCAAACCCGGGTCCTCTGCAAGAGTTCCAAGGGTTCTTAACCATTGAGCTCTCCCTCCCTTTCTCTCTCTCCCGTCTTTCCTTCCTTCCTTCCTTCCTTCCTTCCTTCCTTCCTTCCTTCCTTCCTTCCTTCCTTCCTTCCTTCCTTCCTTCCTGTCCTCCTTCCCCTGTGTTTCTGTGTTCTGTGGTGTTTGTGTGTGTGTGTGTGTGTGTATGTGTGTGTGTGTTTCATGTACATAAGTGTGCTGGTGTGTCCCTTCTGTGAGTCCTGCAGTGTCGTCTTTTCAAGGTCCTTATTCTTCTCAATTGTGGCATTTTCTTGCTTTGAAAATAACATTCCTTGGGGACGAGAACTGGAAAGGTGGTGGTTTAATAGTGATGTGTTTTGTGTGTCAAGTTGACAAGGGTCAATTGTGTTGGATAGCTTTAGTGTCAACTTGACACACCTGGGTTGAGGGAGCCTCAATTGGGGAATTGGCTCCATTTGACTGGCCTGTGGCCACGTCTGTGGAGTATTGTCCTGATTGTTGGGCAATGTGGGAGGGCCCAGCCCACTATGGGTGGTGCCACCTCTGGGCAGGTTGTTGTTTACTGTATAAGAGGGCACTGGCTTGCTCCCCTGGCCCATGCCCAGTGAACAGCACTCCTCCATGGCCTGTGCTTCAGCTCCTGCTTCCAGGTTCCTGCCCTGAGTTCCTGCCTTGGGCTCCCTGAGTGATGAACTGTGACCCAGAAGATGTGAGCTGAATAAACCCTTTCCTTCCCCCCACCAAAAAAAAAAAAAAACCCACCACAACGACGTTCCTTTATAAACTCATTCTCTTCCCCTCCTCACCCTCACGGGATCTCAAGTAGCCCAGGCAAGCTTTGAGCTCACCACCTAACGAGGGGGGGGGGGGGAGAATGACCTTGAACTTGGACCCGCCTGCTTCCACTTCTTGAGTGCTGGAGTCACAGGTGTGGCCCCACACCGGCTTGGTCTGCAGCCTCCCTGAGCTGCTGGGTTTCAAGGATGCACCTGATGCCACATGCATAACTAAGAAATCAACTAGCTCTGCTGTCCTGGCAAGGCCCTCCGGGAGGGGACTGTGGCTCCCTGTCACTGGCAGCGCCAGGCACGTGCCCTCCACTCACCAGCTTCAGTTTCCTTCCTGTGAAATGGGACAGTTGTGCTACAGCTCGGACTCTGCCCTAGGGGTGAAATTATTTTTTAAATTTTTATTTATTTATTTATTTATTTTTATGTGTATGAATGTACTGTCTGCATGCAAGTCTGTGCACCCGTGTCGTGCAATGCCACAGAGGTCAGAAGAGGGTGTCGGATTCCCCTGGAACTAGAGTTCTCCTGAAATTGGAGTTACAGATAGTTCTCAGCCGCCATGTGGGTGCTGGGGATTGAACCCAGGTCCTCTGCAAGAGCAGTTGGTTCTCTTAACTGCTAGGCCATCTCTCCAGCCCCGGGGTGTAATTATTTTTAGAGATTTATTTATCATTTAAAATTTTTGCTTTATTTATTTTTGTATTTATTTTTAAATATTTTATTATTTTTACTTATTATGTATGAGTGTACTGTCTGCACATAGGTAGATGCACCCGTGTCGTGCAGTGCTGTGGAGGTCAGAAGAGGGTGTTGGATTCCCCTGGAACTGGAGTTAAAGATGGTTCTTAGTCACCATGTGGGTGCTGGGAACTGAACCTGGGCCCTCTGCTGAGCCATCTGTCCAGCCTCCATAGTTATTTTTATTTTAGGTATACAAGTGTTTTACCTGCATGTACATGCATGTCATGCGATGCCCAAGGAGGCCAGAAGCGGGTATTGGATCTCTTGGAACTGGAGCTATAGACAGTTGTTAGCTGGCATGTGGGCATTGGGAATTGAATCCAGATCCTCTGCAAGACCAGCCAGTTCTCTAAGCACTGAGCCATCTCTCCAGCCCCTAAACATTTCTTTTTATTACTGTGTTATATGTATGTGGGTGGGGGGTGACGAAGGGGGGGTTCTGGATGTGAGCACAGGTGCCCTCAGCGGCCAGAGGCATTGGATCCCCCTGAAGCTGGAGTTACAGGCAGTTGTGAGCTGCCTGATGTGGGTGCTGGGAACTGAACTCTGGCCTTCTGCAGGAACAACGCTTGCTCTTAACTGCTGAGCCATCTTTCCAGCCCCACTGCAGTGATTCTTGCTATTCTGTAATAAATTTATTAGTGAGCCAGGTGTGTTCCTGTGGCCTAGGGAAGTATGTGAGCGCCTGAGTCCCCAGGATAGCTGTCAGCTGTCGCCGTGCTGGAAGGCTGGCAGAGGAGGCACTGACCTCCCTGCCTGCGAGTGGCGCTGCTAACCAGGCGCTATTGCCCTGCCGCCCCCCCCCCTGCATCTGTTTGGTCTGGGTGGGTGCTGAGCTGACTTACCTCTGCTCCTCCAGCACACCTATTATCTATCTGGTCCTGAGCTCCTGTAGAGTCCCCACTGGGTCACTGGGGAATGACCTGAGGCTGCATTTTGGCACCAGAGGGACCTATGTGCAAATTCTGTCCCATTGTGCAGAGCTGTGTGGGTCTGTGCAGGTTACTTCACCTCTCTGAGCCTCAGCGGTGGCAGGATATAATAACGCTGCTGCCAAACTGGCTCAGTCATGAGAAAGTCCCTGGTGTAGGTCAGAAAAGGCGAAAGGGGCTGAGGACAGGAACGATGCTCTTGGGGTGTCACCACTGCTCTGCCAAGGGCCACTGGGCCTGAGGGCCACCAGGCCAGGGACAGTACTATGCACTGGGGTGAGGGTGGGGGTGGGAGCTTCCCTGCCTCCCACGGCCCTTGTGTGAAGAGGCTGTGGGGTGCTCTCAGGCTGTGAGCAGCACTACAGAGATTCCGCGTGCTGGGGAGCCCAGGGCCCACAACTTGGCCACCCCAATTCCACCCTGCAGGAAACTGGGCCTTTGCTGATTCAAGGCAGAGAGACCCTGTCTCTGTCACCTTACCAGCTGCCTTGGTTACTCCCACTGCTCCTGCTGCTGAGTTGGGTGAAGACCCATGGGGGTGAAGTGGCTGTCGGGGCGCCAGCCCAGAGTTGATGTTAGTCACCCTGTGAGGGTTGTGGTTCAAACAGAGGGCACCCTCTCAGTCCTTTGGAGAGTTCTGGCTCTCTTTCTTTAGGCATCTCTTAGAGGCTCAGTACACAGTGACCCAGCACAATCCTCAGCCACTGCTCATGTCATGCGTGAGGTACATTTCTAAAGTTGGAACAGTTTTCTCCATGATGGGCATCCAGGGTGTGTTTTCATAGTTCCCACAGGAGTCTCACAGAAGTTACCCATTCCTGGGCTGGAGAGATGGCCTAGCGGTTAAGAGCACCGACCGCTCTTACAGAGGACCCGGGTTCGATCCCCAGCACCCACATGGCGGCCGAGAACCGTCTGAAACTCCAATTCCAGGAGAACTCCAGTTCCAGGGGAATCCAAGACCCTCTTCTGACTTCCGCGGCATTGCACGACACAGGTGCACAGACCTGCATGCAGACAGTACATTCCTACACATACAGAAATAAATAAATTACTTTAAAAAAAAAGAAGTTACCCATTCCTGTTAAGGGGGTCTGAGAGACTCCCATCCATCCTAGAAGTGCAGGTCCCATGACCTCACTGGGTAGACACCGCCCCCCAACCTCCCTGTGAGTTGGACTCACTGCCCACTCCCCCACACACCTTCACCTTGGGCCCTTTCCTCTCCTAGGCCTGGCTTCAAGCCTTGGGGCTGCACAGGGTTAGGACTCCACCCACTGGAGAGGTCCACCGAATGGATTGGCCCAGGCACAGCAAGCCCAGCTCCCACCTAGACCCATTATTCAGACAGAAATACTGAGGCCAGAGCTGGGAGGGGTGGGTTGGAAGGCCCTGTTGGCACTCCTCGGTGGGGCAGAGGCCGAGGGGCACAGGAGAGGCTGGCATAGGAGCAGGGAGATGGAGACACCCAGGTCACTCCCAGCACGAGTTATTTTCATCCTGAGCAACTGACATGGGCCAGGGTGCCCACTGTCTAGGGGATGGGCACTCTGGTAGAAGTGGGGAAATGGGGTCCAGGCTGGGGGTCTGGGGGTGGTGCCTGGACTTAGAGAGAGCCACCCCACCTGCTCTGGTGCTTCGAGCCCCTGGCCTCACCCCACCGGATTCATCTGCCTGAGATTTATTCCCAGGCCTGGAGCCCGAAGTAATTTGCTGACAAAGCCCAGTCCGGGCAGGTGCTTTAATTGATTCTGTGGAACCTGGTCTGGGAGCATGTATTTAGAAGGAAATAGAAATTATGGTGGTGCTGTCCTTCCTCCCGGGTGGGGACTGCACTGTGTGGGGGAAGGGCAGGGGTTCCTCCCTGTCAGCCCGGCCTTGGAATGGGAGTCCTCAGCCTCGCTGAGCAGGGAGAGAGAAGCGGAGGCTGGGAGGCCCCGAGGCCCGGAGGCGCTCGCTGGAGTGTCTTCCCCAAGGAAGCCTGGCCTGCTTGCTGGAGAGCGCCCAGGAGCCCCAGACAGACTTGCCTTCCCTGTCCTGCCTCCACCATAGCTCCTCTCTGTCCTCTGAGGACCTCCTCACCATGTTGCTATTGCTCCTGTCCTGAGACAGACATCCCCCAATAGTTCCCTACCAGAGTAGGGTCACCCTCATTTTACTGCCTCAGAAAGGTTCAGTCATCTGGGGGCGCCAATCTGGCCTGGAATCCAACCTGGCCTGTCTGGGCTCAGTCCTGCACTCTTCACTGAGTTACACCATGACGCTAGCTGAGGTTCCCAGAAGCCCACAGCTTCCTTGGAGGGTCCCTCTGGCAAACTCCTACTCACCCTTCAAAGTCTACTACTGTGGCTTCTTTGGGCATCCCTGGGCACTTGGCTATCAGCTCTCTCTGGGCTCCCTCAGGCCCTGGCCGAGCCTAGGGCCGGGCTGTGACTCAGTTTACCTGTGTGTTGGTGCTCACTGCCCCCAGCATCTCAAGCCCTCAAGAGCTATGGCTGATCTCCCAAGGTGAGAATCACAGTCCCGGAACCCCAGAAGGGCTCTGTAGCCTGGGGCCTGACTCTGGTGTGCCAAATGGAACTTAGTGTGACCCCAGGCGGTGCTCTGGGTGAGTGCAACCTGTGTTTCCCCATCTCTGTAGCGGGAGGTTGGCTTAGAGCATCGAACTCTGAGACAAACCCTCACGACTGTCGTTCTTTTGGGCAACTCGACACACCTGGGTTGAGGGAGCCTCAACTGAGAAATTTCCTCTGTTGGACTGGACAGTGGCCACGTTTGTGGGGTATTTTTTGATTGTTGAGTGATGTGGGAGGGCCCAGCCCACTGTAGGTGGTGCCAGCCCTGGGCAGATTGTTCTATATTGTATAAGAAAGCAGGTGGGAAATGGGCCAGGGGAACAGCAGCTCTCCACGGCCTGTGCTCCAGTTTCCTGCCCCGAGCTCCGATGTTGGGCTCCCTCAGTGATGAACTGTGACCCCAGAGATGTGTGTGTGTGTGTGTGTGTGTGTGTGTGTGTGTGTGTCCCTCCCATGTTGGCTGGCCCATCACAGAATCCCCTCTGAGCCACACTGTAGCTCTTTGCTGGTGAGGCCCTGGTCCAGCGTGGGTGTGGTTCACACCAAGGCTGTCCAGTTCTGCTCCCACACCTCCTGACCCAAAGGTGGAGTGTCATATCGCCGCGGGACACGCCGTGGACTGATGGGCAAGTGCCCAACAATCTCAAGAGATGACCAGAAAACTCAGGCCAGGCAGCACAAAGGCCCTGTGGTCTCCTTTTCTGAGGCTCCAGGCCAGTTTTTCCTGGTGTGATTCCCCCCCACTCCGGAAATTCTGGGATGGGGTCATATGTGAGTGCTGATCTGCTGTCCCGACTGGTGGGGGCAGGGGGACACCTTGATCCCCTCCGCAGATGGAGGGAGGCCGGACTGGGTGAGCGGTCCCCGGCCCTGGTCACAGGAAGCCCAGGGCCTGGGACTGGACCGTAGGTGGCGCCACGAGGCTGCAGTTGCGCCTCCCTCGCGGCTCGGTCCTCCGGCCGTCCCCGCTGCCTCCTTGGAGCACGGACCCCGGGTATCAGATTGGGGCGCCAAGTCTCGGCCCAGGCCGGCGGAAGCCAGCCACGCGCGCGCCTCGGGCGTGGGGACCCCGGGCCGGGCGCCTCCGTCCGCGTCCCTGCAGCGGCCGCCGGGCCTCGGTGGCGTGGAGCTCGGGGTCTCCACCCGAGTCGGGAGCCCGGGGTAGGGCCGGGGGGGGGGGGGGGAGTGCGCGCCGCGCGTGGGTGCCGGGGACGCGCGTGGGACACGGGGCGGCGCTTCCTTTGTTCTGGGGCTGGAGCTGCGCGGGGCCCCGCCCGGGCCGGCTGCGGTGGGCGAAGGCAAAGGTCTGGGACTCTGCGGGGCGTGGACGTGGGCCCAGACCCCCACGTTGCGCCGAGAGAAAGCCTTCCGTTTCCTCCCCCGCCTGACTCGTCTGCGTCTGCCCGAGCTCGCCAGCGCCAAAGTGGCATCCCGGGGTCCGTGCTCCAGGTCTGGGGGACCCAGCTCCAGGGCCCGCGTGGGGGCCGAGCGTGGGGGCCACTTATCCCAGGCCAGCCCAGGGGTGGCCTGCAGGTGTCTGGACGCTGATGAGGGGGACTCAGATATTCCTGAACCAAAGGCCACAGAAATCAATAGCTTGGGGGACAGGTGGGGACCCCTGAGGTGAAGGGGGAGATGAGAGAATCGGGCCTCAGTCAGACAGGGGGTGCAGTCCCCAAGAGCGGGACCCTCCATGCCCAGCATGTGCGGGTGAGAAGAGAGGGCAGGAGCTGGAGGAGAGGACCTGGGCAGTGGCAGACCCTCGGGCCACCAAAGCTGGTGACTGTCAGCATACCTGTGGTCCCTTCCCCCTCCTGTCCATCTCTCTCAGGCCACTGCTTCCTCCACTGCTTCCTCTTCCTGCCTGCTGGGCCTGAGATCTCTCTATGACCCACAGCAAGGCAGTTCTTTTTTAATATATATTTTTAATATTTTATTTATTTTGTATGTGTATGGATGTACTGTCTGCATGTAGTTCTGTGCACCCGTGTCGTGCAATGCCGCGGAGGTCAGAAGAGGGTGTCGGATTCCCCTGGAACTGGAGTTCTCCTGGACCGTTCTCAGCCGCCATGTGGGTGCTGGGGATAGAACCTAGGTCCTCTGCAAGAGCAGTCGGCGCTCTTAACCGCTAGGCCATCTCTCCAGCCCAGCAAGGCAGTTCTTAAGTCCAGGCATGACCGGGAGCTTCTGCCTCTTAGAAACCAACCAGGACTCCCGGGAGCCCAGTAGAGTGCTCCTGTCCTGTGTGCTGGGTGACCACAGTT
Organism: Rhizomys pruinosus; assembly: GCA_009823505.1. NCBI lineage: Eukaryota > Metazoa > Chordata > Mammalia > Rodentia > Spalacidae > Rhizomys > Rhizomys pruinosus. The sequence goes on from VZQC01009846.1 coordinate 227,724, forward strand.
CTTCTGGGACCCTGGGTGTAAGGCCTGGACAGGGTGGTCAGGGGCACAGACTGGACTCCACATGTGGCTCCTTGCCTGGCTGGGAGATCCCTGCAGCTCACACCCTCAGAGTCTCAAGAATGGTCAAAAATGGCAGATCAGGCCAGACTGGGTGAGGCCTTAGCTAGCCCCGGGAGCTCACCCACATACGCATTCCCAACCCGGTTGCTGGGTCTCCAGCTCTATCCGGGGACTTTTACCCAGACTGGGGAAGATGGAAACTCAGGGCCCTGACCCATAGCCCTGAGAGGACCTGGGCACAGAGCCCTGGAAGGGGGACATCAGACCCTAGGACACAACTGTGGCTGGCATGACAGATGACGGAGGAGGAGGGTCAGAGGGAGGCGAGTGGCCAGGGTAGGGAGGGGACAGGCCAGGATGGAAGGCGAGGCCTTGCTAGCCAAAGTTGTTCCAAGGGACACTCCACTTGTCCAGTTGATGAAATAGCTGGCCACATGCCGTTGTCTAGGGTAAGAAGGTGGATACTGACTCCTACTTGCAGGCCTGGTCTTGGTACTTGCTCATTGCTGTGAACTGATCCAACTTCTGGGAAGTGTGGGTGGTGTGGAAGAGAGGCCTGGGGACCTCCGTTCCTTTGCTCTGTGCTTTTAACTTGAGTTCCTTGGAGACAGCTCAGTCCCCAAGCCTGGCTGGGCTCAGAGCTGCTGAGTGGGCTTGAGGGCTGGGAGGGCCTCCCCTCTGCAGAGCTGATTATTGAGCACTTACTGTTTGCCAGCACCCATGCTGAGCAAGTTGAGCTCTGCTTCTGCAGAGTCCTGTCTACTGGGGCAGGACACTAGGTATGTATGCATTATTACTACTGTGTATATTGTGTATGGGTGGTGTATGTTCACGTGTGTGGTGTGTGTGCCATGTATGTATGGAGGCTCTGTTCCTTATCTTTAAAAAATTTTTTTTTAGCCAGGTGTGGTGGCACATGCCTTTAATCCTAGCACTTGGGAGGCAGAGGCAGAGGCAGGCGGATGGATCTCAGTGAGTTCAAGGCCAGTCTGATCTACAGAGTGAGTTCCAGGACAGCTGGGGCTACAGGGAGACCCTGTCTCAAAAAGACCAAAAAAAAATTTTTTTTTTTTTGAGACAAAGACTCCCTGTAGCCACAGGTGGCATGGAACTTACTCTGTACACCAGGCTGGTCTTGAACCCACAAAGATCCACCTGCCTCTGCTACCCGAGTGCTAGGATTAAAGGCGTGCACACCACGTCCAGCCTTATTTATTTATTTATATTACTTTTTATGTGTATGAGTGTACTGTCTGCATGTAGGTTGGTGCACCCGTGTCGTGCAATGCTGCGGAGGTCAGAAGAGGGTGTTGGATTCTCCTGGAACTGGAGTTAAAGATGGTCCTTAGCTGCCATGTGGGTGCTGGGAATCAAACCGGCGTCCTCTGCAAGAGCAGTCAGTGCTCTTAACCGATGAACCATTTCTCCAGCCCCTGGCCTAATTTATTTTTATTTTATGCGTGTGAGTGCTTTGCCTGCATGTATGTAACTGCGTCTGTGAACTGGAGTTACAGACGGTTGTGAGCCACCACGTGGGAACTGAACCCGGGTCCTCTGCAAGAGCAGCCAGTGCTCTTAATTGCTGACCCATCTCTCTGACCCCTCAACCTTCTCTCTGAAACAGTCTCTCACTGAACTTGTTGGTAGGTCAGTAAGCCCCAGAGTCCTGTCTTTCCTTCTCAACTCCGAGGTCACAGGCACTTGGGAAGCCATGCCTATCTTTTTACATGGGTTCTGATTTGAACTCAGATCTTCAAACTTGTGCAAGTGCTCTTACCCACTGAGCCATTTCCCAATTATGAATTATTTGATCTTGAGGATGAGAGCTTTCGGCAGGACTCAGTATTCTCTGAAATGTGGGGAGCAGAGGCCTCAACCATGTGGATTGGGGTTCAAGGGACAGCTGAGAAGGAAGAGCCAGCCAGGTGCTGTGTGCCCTGAAGTGGGAAGGGTGGGGCTTTGGGGTTACAGGTAGGGAAGATCCAGGGGAGGGGGGACCTGGCAGGTAAAGGCTTCACGGGGCAAGTGCACAAGGCCCCAGGCCAGGTGACTCTGGAGGTGACATGGCATGGGTACCCTGTGGTGCCCATGGCCTTGAGGAGCAGCCAGGCTGGTGAGGTAGGTTCTCAACGGGGTCCCTGCAGGCTGAGGTGGGCCAAAGTCCCCGTGGAAAAGATAGATGGAGGGTGAGCCTGCGGTGGGTGTACTTGGCCTCAGATAACCTGCAGAGGCAAGCAGTGAGCAAACAGAAATTCAGGGGCACGGTCAGGGGTCAAGGCCCAGGGCAGCAGGTGGCCACCAGACCTATGGCTCCATTGGCCTGAGCTTGAGCCTTTCCAGGCCTTTCTACTCCAGCCTAGAGATGGGTTTACAGGAGCGAGTGGATGGTTTGGGTGCGGGGAGGCAGCTGAGGGGCGGGAGGGCTGTATATGGCTTTCCCGGAATCCCAGGTCGTGCCTTAATAATTTGTTTCAGAATTAATGTGCGTTCACGCCATCTTTGCTGTTCCAGCTCATTGGAAGATTAAATAAAAATGTGATTCCCCTCCCCCAAATGGAACGAGAGAGACCAGCTCTGATCTCTCCAACTGGGCTGGCTGCCTGAAGCCAGCGTTGGGATAAATCTCTCTGAGACGACCACTTGGCTCACTCAGTTTCAGTCTGACAGGACATAGTGGCCTCAGGCACTTCTCTGATAATCTTTTATTGTACCAGGAAACCCTTGTGGATGCTCTTGGGACCAGGACATCTGGGCCTCCTGGGCCGGACCCTGCTGCAGGTGGCTTGGGTGGCCGATGGCAAAGTTGGTTCTTGGTGTTTGGACACTGGTGAGGGGACAGGCAGTGTGGCTACATGCAGGGCAGAGCCCAGGCCCTCTTCTGAGACGTAGTGGCTTTTTGCCTTATCTGGAGGCTGAGTCTGGGGTACACAACCCAAGGGGCCTGACTGAGATAATATTGACTTCATTCATTCATTCATTCATTCAGTCAACAATTTAAAAATTATTTTATTATTTTATTTTGTATGTATGAGGTTTTTGCCTGTATGTAAGTACACAGCATAAATGCAATGTCCACAGAAGGCAGAAAAGGACATTGCCTTCCCTGGAAGTTACTGGTGGCTGTTACCAGCCTTGTGCGTGATAGGAACTAGACCTGGGTCCTCTGCAAGAGCAGCCAGTTCTCTCTTTTTTTTTTTTTTTTTTTTTTTTTGGTCTTTTTGAGACAGGGTCTCCTCTGTACTCCCGCAAGCGGCCTGGGACTGGCTCTGTTAAAACCAGGCTGGCTCTTGAACTCACCAAAGATCCGGCCTGCCTTCTGCCTCCCCAAGTGCTATGATTAACTTGGCGTGCGCACCACGCCCGGCTAGAGCAGCAGTTCTCTTAGTTGAGTAGCTTTCAGCCCCTCAAAAATACATAGAAACAGGGTATACTTTTTTTTTTTTTGTCTTTTCGAGACGGGGTCTCCCTGGTAGCCCGCAGCTGGCCTGGAACTTGCTCTGTAGACCGCCTGGACTGGAACTCACAAGATCTGCTGCTTTGCCTCCAAGTGCTAGGATTAAAGGCATTCCACCACACCTGGCTCAAAAAAAAATTTTTTTTTAACATTTTTTAAAATTTCCGATTTATTTATTATTATATGTGTAAGTGAATGTACTGTCTGCATGTAGTGTTTGTGCACCCATGTCATGCAATGCCGCAGAGGCAGACGAAGGTGTCGGAATTTCCCCTGGAACTGGAGTTGTCTCCCTGGAACTGGAGTTAAGACGGTTTCTCAGCCGCCATGTGGGTGCTGGGAATCGAACCCCGGTCCTATGCAAGAACAGTCGGCGCGTTTAACAGGCAGGCCATCTCTCCAGCCCTATAGGGTTTAATTTTTATGTATATGAGTGTACTGCCTGTGTGTATGTAAGCCTTGTCCCCCCCACATTTGCAATTTTCAAATTAAAATTTTATTTTGAAACAGTTACACAGGAATTTGCAAAAACCGTCCTTGGGAAGGCTTCAAGCATTTTCTCCTGAGTGATGCCCTCCCTGCACTGCTGCGCTAGACCATGAAAACCCGGCAGCTTACTCGCTGATCAGCAGATCTGGGCCTGCAGCCACCTGATTTTATATACTAATTTTTTTTTTTTTTTGGTTTTCGAGACGTGGTCCCTGAGCCCCCAGCTGTCCTTGGAACTTCAGTCTGTAGCAGGCTGGCCTTGAACTCACAAAGAATCTGCCTGCCTTCTGTCTCCGAGTGCTAGGATTAAAGGTGTGCCACCACGCCCAGCTATATACTAATTTTTTAGTGTTTAATAAACAAGTGAATATTATGATGTAGTCTCAGTTATTTTAATCTCCCCCCCACCTCCCCAACCCTGATCCTGTCCAGTGCTGGGAAGGAATCCCTGACCTTGCCCTCTTTCTCCTAATTTTTAAATTGGTGTCCTAATGTTTTATTTTTGTATTTATTTTTTATTTTTTTAATTTAATTTTATTATCGAATAAAAAAAAAATTGTATGAGATGTACTGGCTGCATGCAGGCGTCTGTGCATCCGTGTCGTGCAATGCCGCGGAGGTCAGAGCAGGGTGTTGTGATTCCCTGGAACGGGAGTTCTGCCTGGAATTGGCGTTATCGCGGCATCGGCGCCCTGTGGGTGCAGGGAGTCGTAACCCGGGCCCTCTGCAAAGAGCAGTCGTGCTCTTAACTTGCAGGCCATCTGCTCCAGCCCCCAGCATTTTTTATTTTTATTTTTGATTTATTTTTTTTATATTTTGGTCTGTTTTTGACAAAGGGTCTCCCTATGCCCCAGCCTGCTTGCCCTGGAATTTGCTTGTAGACCTGGCTGGCCTCGGATCTCACAGAGATCTGCCTACCTCTTCTCTGATGGTGGTATACAGGTGTCACCCCATGCTGGGCGAATTATTATAAATCAATACATTTATAAAGTAAAATAGATAAAATTTAAATTAAGTGGTCTTTAGTGACAAGCGTGTAATGAGTACAAGACTTCGTGTATGTGCAGGTTGTCAGGAGTGTGGTATGCATGTGGTCATGGTCAACTTGGGATTGTCCCTCATGCTGTTCTGAGCCAGCATGTCTGCACGGACTGCCTATCAGCCTCCAGCAGCCCCCATGGTTCCTTTGCTCCATCTCCCCAGGCTGCCACCTTACCTGCTCTTACATGGCACTTGAGGACATGAACGCAGTCCCCATGCCTACATGGAAGTATGCTTACACCTGAGCCAGCTCTCCAGTCGACGGTGTCAGTTGTATGAACAAGGTTTCACAAGCTTTGAAGCATTGGTGCAGTTTGTTTTTTTTTCTCCAATTCAGCCTGGAAGCGCCTGTTCTGTTCTTGAACTTCATGTGACGGTTGTGCTATGATGTCTGGCGCATTTGGAGAATTGTTTCTTTTTTCTTTTGGTGGCTGGGAGGACCTGAGAACCGCAACATGCTAGACCAGCACCCTACCCTGAGCCACATTGCTAGAGCCTCCTGGTGCCTTCTGCCAGGAGCGTAAAGCAGAGTCCCAGATATGGGAAGGTGCCGAGTGGTGTCGACCAGTGTTTGTTTGGGAGCTCAAGGTCTGGTATGGAAACAGAGAGTTGGGGTGCTAGGAGCTTCGGGGGCTAGGAGTCCTCATTGGAGGTGTGAGAGAGGGGAAACTTGATCTGTAGTCGCTGGAGTTGAGTGAGATTAAATCAAGGTGGCAGGTGGCAGCCTGATGTCACCACCNGGATTCCCCTGGAACTGGAGTTCTCCTGGAATTGGAGTTTCAGACGGCTCTCGGCCGCCATGTGGGTGCTGGGGATCGAACCCGGGTCCTCTGCAAGAGCAGTCGGTGCTCTTAATTGCTAGGCCATCTCTCCAGCCCTAATTTTTATTTTTATTTTTTATTTATTTTTTTATATTTTGGTCTTTTTTGAGACAGGGTCTCCCTATAGCCCCAGCTCGCCTGGAACTTGCTATGTAGACCAGGCTGGCCTCGATCTCACAGAGATCTGCCTACCTCTGTCTACTGATGGTGGGATTAAAGGTGTGCACCACCATGCCTGGCTGAATTATAAATCAATACATTTATAAATAAAATGATAAATTTTAAATTAATTGTCTTTAGTGCATATGCGTGTATGAGTACAAGACTTCTTGTATGTGCAGGTTGCAGGAGTGTGTGTATGCATGTAGTTCATGGGTCAACTTGGGTATTGTCCCTCATGCTGTCTGAGCCAGCTGTCTCACTGGGACTCGCCTATCAGGCTGCTCCCAGCGAGCCCCATGGTTCCTTGCCTCCATCTCCCCAGGCTGCCACCTTACCTGGCTTCTTTACATGGCACTGAGGACTGAACGCAGGTCCCCATGCCTACATGGAAGTATGTTACCACCTGAGCCAGCTCTCCAGTCCGAGGTGTCAGTTTGTAGAACAAGGTTCACAGCTTGAGCATCTGGTGCAGTTTTTTTTTTTTTCTCCAATTCAGCCTCTGGAAGAGGCTTGTTCTTTCTTGAACTTCATGTGACGGTTTGTGCTATGAGTCTGGCTGCTTTGAGAATTTTTTCTTTTTCTTTTTGTGGCTGGGATGGACCTGAGAATCGCGAACATGCTAGACCAGCACCCTACCCTGAGCCACATTGCTAGAGCCTCCTGGTGCCTTCTGCCAGGAGCGTAAAGCAGAGTCCCAGATATGGGAAGGTGCCGAGTGGTGTCGACCAGTGTTTGTTTGGGAGCTCAAGGTCTGGTATGGAAACAGAGAGTTGGGGTGCTAGGAGCTTCGGGGGCTAGGAGTCCTCATTGGAGGTGTGAGAGAGGGGAAACTTGATCTGTAGTCGCTGGAGTTGAGTGAGATTAAATCAAGGTGGCAGGTGGCAGCCTGATGTCACCACCAGGGTAAGCAGGAGGAGGTGACATACCCTATGAGTCTCCATGTCATACAGCAGGCCGCCTCAGATGCTGCCAGATAGAAGGTCACCACCCACTCCAGTGTGGTGGCTCAGACCAATGATCCCAGCACTTGGGAGGCCTTGACAGGAGGAACAGAAGTTCAAGGTTGCCGGGCGTGGTGGCGCATGCCTTTAATCCTAGCACTTGGGAGGCAGAGGCAGGCAGATCTCTGTGAGTTCAAGGCCAGCCTGGTCTACAGAGTGAGTTCCAGGACAGCCAGAGCTACAGGGAGACCCTGTATCAAAAATACTAAAAAAAAAAAAAAAAAAAAAGTTCAAGGTCAGGGCTGGAGACATGGTCTAGTGGTTAAGAGCACTGACTGCTCCTGCAGAGGACCCGGGTTTGATCCCCAGCACCCACATGGTGACTGAGAACCGTCTGACTCCAGTTCCAGGGAAATCCGACACCCTCTTCTGACCTCCAAGGCACTGCACGACACGGGTGCACAAACCTACATGCAGACAGTACATTCATACACATAAATAAAATTTAAGAAAAAAAAAAGAAGTTCAAGGTCATCCTTAGTTGCATAGCTGGTTTGAGGTCAGCTTGGGTATAACCCAAAGACAAAAAAAAAAATTATCAAAACTGAAAGAAAACAAGGGCCAGTGGGCAGCTCAGCAGGTGAGAGCCCTGGCCACACACACCTGGTGACCTGGGCTTGGTTCCTGGAACCCGCAGTGGAAGGAGGGAACTGACTCCCCGGAGTTGTCCTCTGACTCCACACATATGATTGGCATGTGTGTACCCATGCTCATATACATGAACACTGAGTAGTAGTAGTAGTAGTAGTAGTAATAAATTAAAAACCAAAACCCAACTACATAAAAAAAGGCCACTTGCACATGCTCCCCTGGGCTTGGATCCCATTATTGTGTATGTAGGATAAACCCCTTCTCTTTTTTAAAAAATTAATTATTTTTTTATGTGTATGAGTATACTGTCTACATGTAGGTTTGTGCACCCGTGTCATGCAATGCCGTGGAGGTCAGAAGAGGGTGTCAGAGTCCCCTGGCACTGGAGTTAAAGACGGTTCTCAGCCACCGTGTGGGTGCTGGGGGATCGAACCCGGGTCCTCCGCAAGAGCACTAGGCGCTCTTAACTGCAGAGCCATCTCTCCAGCCCCAAACCCCTTTTCTTAAAATGCAGCCCTGGGGGTCTGGAGAGATTGTCAGTGGTGAAGCACTTGCTATAGAAGCATGGTTCAATATCCAGAACCTGTGTAAAAAAGCCAGGCATGGTGGCATGTGTCTGTAAACCCAAGGGTGTGTGTGCTAGAGATCGGCAGAGCCCTGGGGCTCCTTGGCCAGACAGTCTAACACAGTCAGTGAGCTCCAGGTTTGGTGAGAGACCCTTCCTTAGACACTATGACGGACACTGAAGAAGATGCTGGACGCTGACCTCCAGTTTTCACACTCACATATGTGCACATGTACCTTCGAACACACACTCACACACTCACACACACACTCATACACACATTCACACACACTCAAATGCATTCACACACACACACTCACACACTCATACACACACACTCAAATGCACTCACACACACACACACTCATACACACATTCACACACACTCAAATGCATTCACACACACACACTCACACACTCATACACACACACTCAAATGCACTCACACACACACACACTCAAACGCACTCCAGCCATGATGTATTAGCCACAGAAAATGAAGTCACATGATCCCAAAACCTACAAAGGACTTAAGAACTCAACAGTAGGAAAATTCCACTGGTGTAGACTTTTCTCACGGCAGACACACAGATGACCAACGGGTACGTGAACAGATGCTAGGACTGTTCCCATGGGGGCACAAGCATCAGCGCATCTTGGCTCTGTCTACACGGCCGTGGCCCTGGTCCTTTGCTTCCTACTCCGGGGCTCCTTGGGGACCCCCTGCCGATCAGTGGCGTCAGGAGCATCTTCTTTACCAGGCCACCAGGACCAGGGCTCTGGCAGAAGCTTCTGGAAACCACCTGGGGGCTTCTGTTTACAGTGAGTGCAGAGGCCCCTGTTCTCTGCGGTCCCTATCATTTCTCCTCTCTTTCCCAGTTCAGGCGGACCAGAGCCCCCTTCTTTAAACACCCGGGTCTCTTAGTACCCCAGAACCTGGTTTGGCTCCTGCAAAGAGCAGGGTGCCATAGGCTTCTATCAGGGGTGTTCCACTCTGGGGTCATTTGGTCAGGGGATGTGTGTAGGCGTCCTGGAGGAGCTGAAAGGTGGGACAGTGGATGGCACAGGCCAGACATGCTGAATACACTTCGAGACGTGGAGTGGTCTGCATACAGGACAGGGACCTCATCCCTAATTTCAGTAGCAGCCTGAGATGTGTGCAACTTGGCCATGGGATGGAGTTAGGAGACCAGCAATCTGTCAGATTAATCTGTCAGACCTCATCTTCCTTCTGGCATAATGCAAGTGAGGAAACTGAGGCCCGAAGTGGTAAGGGGACGTTCTGGGCAGGAGTTTGAATTTTGCTTCCATTGGAGACAGATGGGCCCTTTTGTGTTCGGAGGCCCAGACTCCTTTCAGGGGTTTCCTTGTACAGCTGCCCACTCTGCACTTCCGGCTGGATCCCTTGGTGTCTGGCAGAGGGCACTCAGACAGAACCAGCACAGTTGGTGGAACATGGAGTGAGGTTGGGAGCGGATCTGGTTTCAAAGCCTGGGAGCGCCTTGCATGGCAGCTCGGCTTCTGCGTGGAACCAGGCCAGTCTAGTGCCTCTCTGTGTCTGTCTGGTTCTTTCTCTGTGTCTGGTTCTTTCTCTGTGCACCTTGGGTAATGCATGCCCTCAGCTCTCAGGAGGTGAAGGCAGGAGGTTGTGAGTTCGAGGCCAGTTTGGGCTCTAGGCCAGTGAGCTGCAAAAATGAGACCCTGTTTCAACAATGACAACAAATATGGCGATGGAAACAAAACAGACAGCAACAATTCGAGAGGGAAAAAGAATCTTGTTCACCTGGGCACCCTGGCTTTTCATTTTGTAGCTCTGCCACCTGGGCTGAGAGGCAAGATGGCGAGGGGTGAGACCTGGGGCTGCTTCCTGGGTTGGGCGCCTCTCCCACAATGGTTCTCATCTTCTGCACAAACATATTTATTGGGCTTGATGGCAAACAGATTATGCTTGTCCCAGGAAGGGCAGCTCCGAAGAGAAAACCTTGAAGTCCGGGAAATAATGATGGGGGGAGTTAAATTAAAGTGTATAGAACCCTCCTGAGAGATAACGTCAGGGTGAGTTACAGGCCTGATAAGGGACTGGGGGTTCGCACAGGGGGGCTCAGAAAGGTCGCCCAGCAATGCGCAGAGGACCAGGAATCATAAATATGGGGCAAGATGCCCAGCCGGGGTCGCCAGGGTGAAAATATTGGGGTCATTCCAAAAACAATTAAACTGCTTGCTTGGCTCTTCAGGTCTTGTAAATCTTTCACCTTTTATAAAAGATTTCTGGAGAAAGAAGCACTTTGGAAGCTTTAACTGATTTTGTAGCTTCTTGGTGGTGGTTGGGCTAAAAGACAAAGGGAAAAAATAATTACCCAGCATTCTTGGGGGTTCAGGGATAGCTGACAGGTTTCATCTTCTCCCTTGGAGATTTGGGGCTCTCCTGGGGTTTGGCTCACCCCATTTGGAGCCTGGATGCAACATAACAATTAATTTGTTCTATTTTGAATCTGGTCCTGGTGAGGCTCTTGCCTCCCAGTGGGCCTTCTTTGGGGCTGACATGGTGGCCGTCTTGACTGTTGAGGCAGCCATCTTGGTTCATGTGGTATTGTTCTGACAGGGAAGCCACTTTGATATTGCTGCCATCTTGGCTGACACAGACCAAGGCTCCTGTGCCTACACAGAGCCTCTGAATCCAGAGAACGGGTCCCGGCTGTGGCCAGTCTTGTTTTCACGACTGTAACCCTGCCCAGCTCTCTGATTCAGGGCCCTGTATCCAGCTGTGTTCTTCTGTTTATGTTGCAGGAGCAGAAGGCAACAATTTATAAAGGTTTACCGAGCAGCTGGCTCCTCTCCTGGGGTCTAACCAGCGTAGCTCAGGGTTTCACTCTCTGTATAGCCATTTCTTAGGTTATCCATCTCCCTTCTTGAAGCACAGGACCTGGTGGTCCACAACAGGTTCTGGGGGTCCCACAAGGAAACTTGCTTAGCCACGTTCACCATAGTTTGCAAACCTCTGTGTCTCTAAACTCTCCTTGGAGCCAGGGCACCTTGAACATTCGCACTGTTCATTCTGGAAGCGCATGCTACAGGCCAGCCATGGCTGGGCAGAGCAGAGCACGTCCTGTTCCATATTCGGGGAGGGGGCACTCTGTGGGTCATGCCCTCGGTGCGATGGCTGAATGGCTCCCACTTTGGCTGGTGTGACTCTCTGTGCCAGGCAGACTTCTCCCTCTACCACCTGCAGCAGGGCTGGCTGGGGTGCATGGGAAGGCTGCGCCTCCCAGCCTGGTCTAGGAGTGAGCTCACAGGCAAAACAGCCACAAGAGGGAGAGGGTGGGCTTGGGTTTGAGGGAGCCTCTGTGTATCCTTACTACCAGAGGACAAGGACAGAAAGAAAAAGAGGGGTGACGCCATTCTGCTACAGAGAAGCAACGCGAGGCTTGGCCTTTGAGTACCAGCTCAGCTGGGCTCCCACTGGACCTGGCAGCGTACCAGACTCCGTGCCTGGCTCTGCAGGCTGTGGGACCCCTCTGCCACCATCACTCTGAGGGCTTCTTCCATTGACGGTGGGGGTCATCAAAGTCACCTTGCAGAGAGCCTGCATGGTCACGGCTGGGTGCTGGGAGGCTGAGGCGGTTGGGTCAGCTCAGGCAAGTGGTGCTGGAGGAAGGCCTGGAGCTGGCTACTAACCCAGCTCATCATGAGCAGGGCGGGCTGGTGACAGCAAGGCTCTGGGGAGCCAGAGGCCACCCTCAGCTGCTGTGCCCCTTGGGAAGACAGAACGCCTCAGTCTCCAGGGCTAGAAAGGGCTGAGGATGAGGGCTGAACGTAGTCAGGGGACCAAGGTGGTGGCTGTTCCCTTGACATCTTTCCTAAGAGCCCGAGACTGGGAAACGCTGACCTGAGGAGCATTGCCGGATGCTCTTGTGGGCCTGGGAGCCACAGCTTTACAAATCAGATGTGACAGGGCAATGTGTGCCAAGATGGTGGCCAGCTGCTTGGCTGAGGGGAGGGGCTGCTCAGAGATGGGGAGGAGTCCTCAGAGAACAGGCAGTCAGCCTCAGGCCCAGGGTAGGTGTGTGGGCTGTGCCTACCGGGCTGGGGGGCAGGCTGATGCTCTAGACAGACAGACAGATGACAGACAGACAGACACACGCACACAGACACACAGACACACAGACACACACACACACAGACACACACACACACACACACCAGTGCATTCAGAGACATGTGTTGATGGACATAAAGGTGTCCACAGACACACATTCACTCATACAAATTCATATCACTATGCATGTAAATACAAACTAATTCGTAGACCAGGCACATGTGTGTGAACACAGCCCACCCTTCCCTCCTAGACACAAAAGCACAGATACACATGCCCACATAAACAGATTCATACCGGTACACACACACACACACACACACACACACACACACACACACTCATACATACACACGTATATATCTGTGCACACGCTCTTTCACCTCCCTTGGACCACCTGGCGGAAGTGGCCCAGACAGATGGGGGAACCAGGAGCCGACCCGGGTGTCTCCCCTCACTGGGCTAAGCATTGTTCCCTTTAGGTTCTGTTACTGTGGTATAGCATGTGGCCTATTGCTGAAAGTTGGGCAGAGTGAGTTGAATGTATTTTAAAAAGTATCCCTGGAGTTAAAGACGGTTCTCAGCTGCCATGTGGGTACTGGGGATCGAACCCAGGTCCTCTGCAAGAGCAGTCGGCGATCTTAACCGCTAGGCCATCTTTAACTCCAGTTCCAGGGGAATCCGACGCCCTCTTCTGACCTCCGAGGTATTGCACGACACAGGTGCACAAACCTACATGCAGACAGTACATTCATACACATAAAAAATAAATAAAATTTAAAAAAAATTAAAAAAAAAGTATCACTGGAGCAGGTGGCACACAGACACAGCCAGGGAGCCCTGTTGTCTCCTGTTGGCCTGTTGCCTATCCCTCTGTTCTTGTGTTGGAGAGCTGCCAATCACAGCTGCCAGTCACAACCCTGGGGGTTGGCAGGGGTGGGCAGTTGACCCCTGCTGGCCTGGAGGAACATTCAGGGGCCTTGTCTACGTGAAGGACCCATCAGGAGGAGGGAAATGAGGCAGACCCGGCTGGGGGTGCACAGGGCTGCTGACCCCACCCAGGATGACAGCATGTTAGTGAGCCTAGCGTTGTGTCTGGGAGGCGTGGACCTCATTTGGGGTCCCCCTGTTTGGCCAGAGGTGTTACCTGTGACTGAAGATCCTGCATATCCCCCCAGACAGGACATAGACCTCCCTTCCAGACATGGGAGAACCCTCTTTCCATAGGACCTGAAGACCCTTTGCCAGGGGTCTTTGTATACACTGACCTCTGACCCTAGTGGCCCTGCAGCATGGGCACAGAGCTCAGGGGTGCGGGGAGCCACCTTCCCGGCCTCCCTCCCTTGGCAATCCACTTGGGGAACTCCCCTGAGGTTCCTTGCCCAGGAATGTACCTTTCCAGGTGTTTACCCCAAGTGTCCCAGCCCCTCAGTGCAGACGGTGCAGAGATGCCCCTATCCATGCCCAGCGGCTGCCAGTCATGAACACGGGTCACCTGAATACTGGAGAATGGACAGGAGCCCCAGGAATGTGGGTTCCCAAGAACGAGCTCTGGGTGAAGTCAATCCTGTCTTCAGGGCCTGGTGGGCATGGAACAGGGTAGGCACCATGCATGCTTCCAGAATGAAGGTGATCCCGCAGGGAGGAATGCTTGCACGTCATCAGTGGCCTGTGTCCCACCAGGCAGGAGTCAGGAGAGGCCCCCTGGGCTCCCTCTGGGGCAGGCTGCCTCCGTATCAAGTGCCTTGTGGGCAAAAGCCCCTGACCTCACCTCTCCGGCCCTAGTCAGGGCTTTTCTATAGGCTCTTGCATGTACCAGAACTCATGGATCAGTCGCAGGGCTTGGCAGACACCCCATGGCCCTGACTACTAGTGGTCAAGGTCTTTTAGGAGCTGGGGCCCCCGGGGTGCTGGATTAGTACTGGCTGAGGCTTCTGCGGCTGGGCGGTCTGTGGTGGGCATGACATATACAGTCCTTGGACACGGCCGGGCCACTCACGGCCCAGAACTCAAGTGTTTGCAGGCCACCTTGTCTCGGGGAGCTAGTTCCTTCCTGCTTCAGGCTGGTGTCAGGACTTGTGTCTCTGGTGACCTGCTGACCCAGGCCGGTTGCCATGGGGTCAAGGGTCAGTGGAGTCTGGGCCTGTCTGTGCTTCCTGTGGCCCCAGGTCACCGATGCTCTGAACGAAAGTGGGTGACACCCTTGACCTTAAACCTGTGCTGAATGCTGACGGCCCCCCTGGCCTGTGTCAACATTCTCCAACACTGAGCCCAGAGTAAGAAAGCACCCCCACCCGTGTGCACCCCCACCCCTGTGCACCCCCACCCGTGCACCCCCACCCGTGTGCACCCCCACCCGTGCAGCCCCACCCCTGTGCAGCCCCACCCCTGTGCACCCCCACCCCTGTGCACCCCCACCCGTGCAGCCCCTCAAACTTCTTTCTTATACTTTTACCCCTGTATGAAGGTGACAGGCAGAGCCAAACATGACGAAGTCCCCTGCAGGCCCACTGCAGAGCCCACGGGTTGGCTCTTGTTCTTCTGGACTCTCTCCTCATTCCCAGACCTGTGGAGACCCCTCCCCAGCAAACCCCCAGACCCCCTCAGGGACACTACCCATCACAACCCATGTCTCAATGGGGAGTGCAGACTTCTGACACTTCCCAGGCTGGCCAGGAGAGCAACTCCCCACAAGGGAGATTTGCGGTGAGCTTGCTTCTCAAACGCTCTCCTAATTTACAGCCTTCTTCCAGCTGTATTTTTTCCCCCTCTGACACTTATCAGTTAAGCCCTTAACAGAGTCAAGGACTTGAAGAATGCCAAAAATTTAATGTATGTTAAAAGGGTATTAAATTCAAAAACTGAAACTTACATGGAAATAAGACATTAAAATATTTTTAGCTTTCAGGAAGCTGGGGGCTGGAATGTGTAACACAGGTTTGATCATTCTTTTTTTTTTTTTTTTTAATTTATTTTTTTTATTTTTTATTAATTTCTGTATGTGTATGAATGTACTGTCTGCATGCAAGTTTGTGCACCCGTGTCGTGCAACGCCGCGGAGGTCAGAAGAGGGTATCGGATTCCCCTGGAACTGGAGTTCTCCTGGAATTGGAGTTTCAGACGGTTCTTAGCCGCCATGTGGGTGCTGGGGATCGAACCAGCGTCCTCTGTAAGAGCGGTCGGTGCTCTTAACCGCTAGGCTATCTCTCCAGCCCCCTAGGTTTGATCATTCTAAAGAGTGAGCTCTCCAGTAGTTCTTCCCTGTTCCTGGAGCTAACGTGAGGATGAGTCCTGTGCCTGGCACTCGTCTGCTGATGCTTCAGGAGAGAGGAGGACAGGGCCAGTTGCTGGGGCTCTTGGAGGGAGGACCCAGACCCTGGCTAGACCCCGGGCTGCAGCCCTGTTGTTGTTGGTGGAGATACAGCCCATGCTCTCAGGACATGAACAGCTACCTCATGGCTGCCTGTTACTCTAGGGCTCTGAATTTATTTTTCATAAAAGGTGGGATAATGTCCTACTTGTGTAGATGAGAAAAGGGCTCAGAGAGGCTGAGTGACAGATCTGGGATCACACAGCATGGGAGGTGGAGCTTCATTTTCTCTGCAGACTCTTTTTAAAAACTAGTATTTGTTTGTTTGTTTATTTGGTCTTTTTGAGACAGGGTCTCCCTGTAGCTCTGGCTGTCCTGGAACTCATTCTGTAGACCAGGCTGGCCTTGAACTCACAGAAATCTGCCTGCCTCTGCCTCCCAAGTGCTAGGATTAAAGGTGTGTGCCACCATGCCCGGCTTTATTTTTATTATGTGTATGAGTGTTTTGTTGGCATGTATGTGTACATGCTTCATGAAGACAGAAGAGGGCATTAGATCCCTTGGAACTGGAGTTATGGATGGTTGTTAGCCACCATGTAGGTGCTGGGAACGAGGTGTGTCCTCTGCAAGAGCAGCCAGTGCTCTTAACCACTAAGCCATCTCTCCAGCCCCTTCTCTGCAGATTCTTAATTATCAGACTTGGGGCCCCCTGGCTGGTTCTGAGGCTGGTTCAGGGCTCAGTGTTCGACTTCCTCTTTCTCCCATCTAGCGTGCACATTTCTTCTGGGTGAACCCACCACCAAGACTCACCTCCTCCATTTTTACAGACAGGGAAACTGAGCTGGAGATATATTAAAGCGGGCGTCTTCAGCACCTGTCGTAGAGGGGCAGGGCAGGGACTCACTGACCGAATGTGGGACTAGAAGCCAGGGCCGTCTCCCGCTCCCCTGATGAGGCCGGCTGGGCAGCTGCTGCAGGCCTGGGGTGGGGGGCAAGAGGGCGCAGCTGGCAGCAGCCTGTCTCTAGGAGAGTGGCAGGGGTGGCAGGCGGAAATGACCACTCGAGGCTGCTGCTCCTCAGGGAGGCTGCTCATTGGCAGTTAAAAATCTATTGTGACTTGTCAGAAAAAAATGAATAAATGGGGCATTAGCTTTTATTCCAGACCTCAGCATACATTTGTCTAATCAGGAGGTGAGTGCGGCCACTGCAATGAGAACCAACCTTCCTTCCTTCAGAGGAGTTTAGCCACGTAATGAACAGGCTGTAGCTGTTTGAAATCTAAACCTGTGTGCTGAGAACATTACTGTCTTGGGTCACACAGCTCTCCCTGGTGGGACTCTGCATCTGGCGGAGGTGTTTGGTGGGAACGAACAGAAGCTTTAACTCCTCCTAGCCCTTCACTCTGACTTCCCGACCCAGATCCTAGGGTCTGCCTCTCACTGGTGGGCTGGGACAGCTGGGTTGGTGGAGCGTTCTTAACCACTTAGAACAGGTTTTAAGGAAAATGTTGAATCACAGGGTGGCCAGCCAACGGTAGCATCAGGGAAGCCCATCTGTAACTCTTTGCCCTTGGTGATGACCTTCCTGGGCTCCCCAGCAGTGAGTCACCATGTGCGTGCACCTGGGTGGCTTGTGAGTAGATGTGGGCGGTGACACCACCTCTTGTCCAGTATTCTATTGCCATCCTGTGTTCTAGCTTTCCCACTGCAACTGTGGCCTTTGAAGGAGCCAGGATGCTGGGCCTGTGACTCTCAATGACTGTAGTAAGCCAGTATGGTTGGGGGGTGTTTGCCAGCACAGGAGCCGGGTCTGTTCTTTCTAGGAAACACAGAATCCTTCCAAGCAACCCTGCAAGGAGCTAGTATCACCTCTATTTTACAGAAGGGTAAAAAAGTTGACCTTGAGGCTCAAGGTCAACTAACTCACCCAAGGGTCCACAAATTGGGAAACAGAATATACCCTAGTTTGGAAGGACAATCTTCCCATGTTTGGTCCCTTCTCCCCACTGACATGCTGTAGCCCTGGATTTGGAGAGGTGGGGATCCACTGGCTGCAGCTGGCAGGTTTTTAGGGGTATGGTGGGTGGGGCCACCTCCCAGGCTTGAACTCCATAAAGTCTCACAAACGTGGGCAAGGTGCTAGCTCAGAGCTAGGGAAGAGGGATTTGAGGGCGGAGGGCAAACCATACAGTGCTGGGTGTGGTCCGGGCCCTGAGCTGAGGGACGTCTGGTCCACAGCAACCAGCAGTGATGGGCAGTCAGGATGACCAAACTCAACCAACAGGGAAAGCGTGGGACCCAGCAGCAAGCACTGTGGCCAGAGGTACTGGCAGAGGCTCAGAGGCTAGCTAGACATGGCTGTACTGCCCCAACAGAGGGCTGGGACCCTGCCTAGCTTCTAAAGGCTAGCAAACACAAAGCACTGGAAGGCTGCCTCTCGATGCTGAGCAGTTGAGATGGCCTGGGGCGCTCAGGAGAGACCATCTGCTAACAGGAAACTGAGGTCCCAAGAGGAGGTGGCCAGCTGAGCCACACACTGCAGCAGTGGGGAGGCCACGAGGCCAGTGTCCCCTTAGTGAAGAGCGTGCCTGGTCTTGCTTGGCCCTAGAGGTGACCCTGTGCAGCTGAGAGATACTGGGCACATCAGCTGCCAGCTAGTGTTGCCCCAGAAGACTCACTGTGTTGGGTCTTCAGCATTATAAACCCAAAAACTTCAGGAATTCACAGAAATATGCAAAAGAGGGTATTTTAGTATTTTAATATTGAATATGTGACAAGATTTAATGACCAAATTAGTCATTTACATTTTTCAAAGATATCTAAGTATAAAATTGCCAAAAATTCAAATACAGAGAGCAAGCTACAAATCGTATTTGTTTTGGGGGGGCTATTTAGGAATGAAAGACATTAGAAAAGGGTGTTCCTGCTAGCCGAGCAGATCAGGGGTAGAGAGGAAGTCATTTAAACAACTCATGTGCAAAGAAATATTCTTGGCTCTGAGATGCTGTTCAGACACAATGATTTAAAAAATGTTCTCAACACAGGTTGAGGTATCGGTCCATGGCCCTGGCAAGGGCTGAGAGGCATTTTGTGTGGCCAGAGGTGTGATCAGGGTGCTGGGCACGCTGCCTTTTCTGCCCAGGGCTCAGGGTGCAAGGACAAGGGTTCCTCTCCGCTGACCTTCTCCCAGACACAGTGGACATGCTTGCATGGCAGCACTGCGACGACAGCGAGACGGCTCTTCAGAGCCAGCCAGGCAGACTTCCAGAAACCTGCATGCAGGTCCAAAGTCAGCTGAGGCTGACACTTGCTGTAAGGAAGTGGGCTGACCAACCTGGGTGGGAACTCGGCCCTACCCAGACATTGGTCACAGGAACATTTGTCAACCTGTCCTGTTAGGTCAGAGACATCGGCTTGTGGAAGACAGACCACCTCTGAAAGGGAAAATGACAGCCTTGGACACACAGGCACACACGCATGCACACAGGCACACACGCACGCACACAGGCACACACACGCACACAGGCTGGGTGCTCATTCCTAACGTTAGTCTGCTGCCGTCTTCAAGGCAAACGCTCATTTAAACAAACAGCACAGTTAAAACTATTGGCTAAGCTCTCAACGCTCCCCCTCAGAAATTGAACCCCAGCGTCTCCAATCTGCCTGTTCAATGTGGGAACAGATTTTAAAGAAGTTAATATAATTAATCAATCCTCCCCCACAAAGAATGCTCCATTATACCAACCATGATAAAGAGTACACCTGTTTATTAAAATGAAAAAAAGAAATGTACATTTTTGTTCTTCGTTTGCTTTAAGAAATTTGATCAAGTTGCAAGGAAATGTCTGGCATGGCTATATACACCCTCAGTGGTGAGCCAGGCAGTGAAGACGGCTGGGCAGCACGTGGCTCCTCCAGGGCAATCTGCTCCCTGGGCATTGCTACTCAAAGCCACTGCCAGGCTTCGGTCCATGGCAAGGTCCCTGGACTCCAGAGTAGGGCATCCCCTACCTCCAAACCTTGCCCAGAATCCAGCAGCCCCATGGCTGTGAGCCCAGGCTGGCTCCTGGCACCGTAGGCTCTGGGTAGACTTGGAGACCACCTACCCTACAGGCGGCTGAACTGTGCGACACACTGGAGGGGCCAGTGTCACTGCTGCCCTGATTTTTTTTCCTTCTGGAAGCTGAAGCTTGTACGTCTGTTCAGTTTTCTTTGTTTCTGAGCAAAGTAGTCAGCCCGGGCAGTGCTTGCTCGTGATTCCAGGATGTAGTTAACCTAGAACGCAAGAGGACAGGGCTGTCATAGGCCAACCTGGTGCTCACCTAGCACGGGGTGAAGGGAGGCCTGTTTTGGGCTGGGCCCTGAAGTGACCTGGTGGGCTAGGATGGGGCCTGCTTTACGGTGACTGGCGGGAGCCTTTCTGCTGGCAAGAAGTGCGGTTCTCTCCTCCCTGGCCTGTGCTTCTCCCTCGTTGTGGGCTTCTTCCCAGTGCTCGCTAGCTCCCAGCTCTGCAGCCTTAGCTACCACATGACCTGCACGCCTGAGAGATGAAGAGTCACAGCCAAGCTCCCTTTCAGCCTCTGGCCAGCTCAGCACAGGGCTTCCTCTAATGTCCATAGCCAGGGCCAGTAAGAAATAGAAAGCCTGGCTAAGGGTACTGGAAGGCAGCTCAAAGCTGTTTGGAGAGGGTCTGTCTTTCCCAGGGCTATAGGTCCAGTTCTCCTCTGTGAAGCAGCCCTCAGACCTGCTCCTCAAGGCCGTGCTGCCCTCCGGCTTTTTGTGAAACTCATATTTCAAAAAAGTTATGGCAGCCGGGCGTGGTGGCACACACCTTTAATCCTAGCACTCGGGAGGCAGAGGCAGGCGAATCTTTGTGAGTTCAAGGCCCGCTTGGTCTACAGAGTGAGTTCCAGGACAGCTGAGGCTACAGGGAGATCCTGTCTCAAAAAGACCAAAAAAAAAAAAACAAACAATGTTATGACTAGAGAG
>VZQC01009846.1:249200-271220 GCA_009823505.1 Rhizomys pruinosus
TTTTTTTTTTTTTGGTCTTTTCAAGACAGGGTCTCCCTGTAGCCCCAGCTGTCCTGGAACTCACTCTGTAGACCAGGCTGGCCTTGAACTCACAAAGATCCTCCTGCCTCTACCTCCTAAGTGCTAGGATTAAAGGCGTGTGCCACCACGCCCGGCTTGGCTTCTTTTAATTTTGGTCTAAACTCTCATTTTATGTATAGCTCCTGAGCTGTGTCACTTGAGTCTGACTCAAAAGAGCCTGTAAGAATGCTGTCAAATTTCAGAGCCATGCTGGGGCCTTGGTTGCCAGCACACAGCTCACATAAGACAGACCCACAAGAAGGGAATGGCAGACAAGGCTGGGTACTTAAGCCTCCAAAATGGCAGAGGAGGGGAAGTGAAGTTTAACCTCCATCAGGACTACAACCACCAGGACTACCTCCGCCAGGACTAGTACCTCCGCCAGGACTAGTACCTCCGCCAGGACTAGTACCTCCGCCAAGACTACCTCCGCCAAGACTACCTCCGCCAGGACTACCTCCGTCAGGACTACCTCCATCATCGTGAGTCAGCCAGGCCCGAGCACTGGGCTCTCTGAGGTGCCTGATGGTATGATATTTCTACAAACATTCTGACATGAAAACAGACGTTTGGGGGGGGGGTAGGCCTCAGGGGTTTTCCAGAAAAGTGTCTGCTTTGAGGAGTGTTCAGTTCTGTAAAATGATTTCCTTGCACTTGATCTTCCAGAGTCTCATATTGAAGTCATAAACCTGTGTTTCTGTCATCAATCTGCTGTTGTGAAAATTATTTTGATGTCAAACACAGGATTATAATTTTACTAGAATCCTTCTCGAGTCTTGAATATTTTAATGCTGGCTATAAAAATAAGTCCAGCCCCTGGTAGGGTGCTGGAATATTTCTTCACCCACACCTGAAACACTAGGAACAAGTGCCTTGGCTATCTTTTGGCACTCTGGTGAGTGATCCTTGGCTTGCCAGGAGCAGGCACTCCTGGAAGGATGCTGTTTGCACTCTGGTCCCTGGGGACTCTGGTCTGTGTGGCCTATGAACATCCCACTTCTGCCCAAGGCTTCAACTGTCCTCTCAGCAACCTGATCCTTTGTGTTTCTTTGGATGGCCATGGTGTGTCTGTCTCATAGGATTCCTATAAAGTCAGGTGCATCTGGAGGACGAGGACAATTCTGGAATCTGCCAAGTTCCAACTTACCAGGACACAATCCTGGCTGTTACCTTTCCTCTGGTGTCCTGTTCGGAGGGAATGGGAACATTTTCCTAGGTCTGTCTCAGACTCATGAGGGCTCAGTGGGAGCCTGCACTAAGTGTCAGCCAGGCCAGCCTCTGTGTCCCTCAGGGCATCTCGGCTGATGTCACCACCACCCGACTTACTTCTTATGAGAATTTACGGGGGTGGGGTACACATCTCATCTGGTTTACACCCTAGTGACCCTTTGGGTAGAGAAGCCTCTTTGTTCAAACCTCTCTGGGTCTGAGAAGCTCTGTTTTTTTTTTCAAGTTGTTCAATCTGTGTAGGATATGCCTTGGGAATAGTCTCCATTTGGCAGCATCCTGGTCAGAGTATCACACAGACCCGTGGCACCTAGTGCGCTTCAGAGAAGGGGAAAGGGGCAAAGCCTGGGTCCTACCTTACAGCTCCTGGGTCGACACATGGGATCCCCCATCAAGCAGGCCTTGATTAGCAGGACCCCACTCTGCCAGGTTCCCAGCAACCATGCTTGCTGTCCAGTCCCTTCCCAAGCTGCTGAGTCTATGCATGACCAGGTACAGTCTTCTGCCCCCTGCCAAGTCAGTTTACCCCTGACATACTCACACAGCACCTCTGTTGACTATATCTCAGTGTAATTTGTTTGTCACTTTTGGGGAGAAGGCAGCTGTCACTGTGGGAACTAGAACACTAGCTTGGCACCGGGGAAGGCACTTAGTGAGTATGGTGAGGTTCAGAACCAGACAAGTCTAGCTCTGGTTGGTATGCTTCAAACAGGCTAGGAAAATCATCTTGAGTCAGTCAAAAGTATCATGTCTCCCGTGGGGGCCTCAGAAGGCTCAAGGAGCTCCTTAGATATGAGGGAAAGTCAGTGGTGCATGAAAAGGAAAAACAAAACCGTGTAAGGAAGCTGGAAGGTGCTCAATAAGGTCCGTGGTTGGGCTGGAGAGATGGCCTAGTGGTTAAGAGCACCAACTGCTCTTGCAGAGGACCCGGGTTCGATTCCCCAGTACCCATATGGCGGCTGAGAACCATCTGTAACTCCAATTCCAGGAGAACTCCAGTTCCAGGAGAATCCGAGACCCTCTTCTGACCTCCGTGGCATTGCACGACACGGGTGCACAAACCTACGTGCAGACAGTACATTCATACACATAAATAAATAAATAAAATAAATAAAAAAAAGGTCCGTGGCTGAAGCAGGTGAGGAGCTGCTGCCCTAGAGCCAGTGTAGCCTGAGCCGAGCCTCACCCTCCCCCCTGGGGCCAGAGGCCACACTCACCTTGAGCACAATCTCATTGACCGTAGCAGCGTCGGATTCAAAGTAGAGGTGTTTGTAGTCGTGATTGCTTAGATACGTGAGCTTAAATATTGCATGACCTGGAACGAGAGGGGGGGGCAGTGGTGAGGTCCCTGGGAGGGTGGATTGCCTACGTGCTGTCCCCCACCCCCAACTTCAGCAAGACCAAGCGGAGGGTGAACTAAAGTAAGTAGAGTGGCTGGGTTTCTGATAACGAGCTAGGTTTAAAACAGACATTAAAGACCCAAAAGGCTGGTGGGCCTCATCCCCCCCTGCTGCAGAGCCCTGAGCAGCACATCAGAAGGCCTTGCTGTGCTCCTTCTCTTCGGGAATTCCATGAAACCCTGGTACTTTCAAGGCAGAGGGCCAATTCACCCCAAATTACTACTCTTAAAAAATAAAGTAATGGAGCCTAAAGTGAAATAATCAAGAGGAAGGAGCTGGGGCCCAGTCACGCCTGTGCACAGTGCCGGCTGGTGCTGGGAGAGCAGCCTGGAAGGATGGGGTGGGGTGCTCTGCAGACCACAGCATACCAGCGCCACACAAAGTACAAAGACCTCAGGCTCTAGAGCACAGACCTGGCCTGGCTCCAAATCCTTTCCCTTCTGAGTTCGTGGCATCACTTGTGGGACTGCTGCTTAGTCCAGCCTAATGTCACCCCACTGCCAATCTACAGAACCGTCCTCTTCTCAGCTGCCTGCTGCTGGGACACCTTCTCTCTGCCCTGCATAGGAAAGCTCTCTAGGGCTGCCTGGGTATCTAGGCACCTGTGCTCTGGGCATGCTTCCTGCCTGGCGCTCCACCATGTAGCCTGTTAGAGACTTGCTTTTTCTGTGCAGCTGCGGCAATGCCTACATTCCTTTACCTTCTCTTTGAAGCACAGAGGACAGACAGGTGCCCTCCTCTAAATGGAGGCAGAGATGCCAGCTGGTGTGACTTGGACAGGATGGGGCAAAGGAGGAGCTTTGGATTCCTGGGCTCTGTGTCTTAAGGAGACTCCCCAGCTCATGTGCATACACAGACCTTGGGATTCGGGAGACCCAGGCCCCCTCTGGGCAGTTCTTCCTTTCTCTTCAGCCATCTTGAAGCTTCATCTAGTACCAGCAGTCAAAGGACCACTGTCCAAGGACATGGTCCTATGCTGGGGAACCTGTCTAGACCCAGAGCCCTGGGCACAGGTGACCAGACGCCAGCAGCCCCGGGCCCTTCCCATGGTTTCCCCAGGCCCTGCTCACCCTCCCTTTCCACGGTGCCTCCTCATCCGCTGTCCTTTTAACTGAAGCAGTGGCTGGTCACATAATTAATTAATAATATATCACCCATATTACTGTAAGTTCACCTCCTTCCCGGAGAACTCTTCTGAGGACTTTATTTACAGTAGCTAATTTTTCAGATCTCCAAAAATAAACTGATATATGTTGTACATTTGTGACCAGAAAAGTTGAGCTGCTAGTATTTTACCCTGGAAACATCATTACGATATACTAATTGGGAGTATAAATCCCATATTGAAAAAAATTAGCTAATAATTTCTGAAAAAATAAAAAACCTTCACTTTCAGTTACTTGATAAATTTAGCTGGATTTTAAATTGTGGTTCTAAAATGTTGGAATTCTTGACTGGAAGCTAATCACTTTGTTAACATATCAATTACTTGTTTCTGAGAGAAGTGAGCTCTCAGTCATGCACCCTCCCTCTTGGAACAGGAGCCTCCATGACATCACCTTGTGGAGGAACAATGCCGACACATTTGTTGTGAAGGACACACGGACATCATGAAGGACACTGGGCTATGAAGGACACACAGACATTCCCCCAGGAGGACTTACTGCAGACACCTGGCCATGACACAGACATCATGAAGGACACTGGGCTATGAAGGACACACAGATACCCCCCCCAGGAGGACTTACTGCAGACACCTGGCCATGACACAGACATCATGGCCTGGGGCTACAAAGGACCAGAAGGTCTTAGGGAGGCCTGGGGACCGGAAGCTTCGGGGGTCACTGGCCACTCTGATAAGTGATCTCACGCACGGTCTACACCACCTGCTCCCGCCTGTCACTGACAAAACAAACCCTCAAGATGCAGGTGGTATGGTTTGCCTGAAAAGCTGGGATACCATTAAAAATGTCCTGTAATGTAGGCAGAGTCAAATCACACAAGACATATGATGTACGGCTTGCACAGGGCTGAGAACCCAGGAGGATGTCTTGCCTCTGTCCCCCAGGGACTGCGGCGCTGTGTGGGGACTGCGGCACTGTGTGGGGACTGCAGCGCTGTGTGGGGACTGTGGCGCTGTGTGGGGACTGCGGCGCTGTGGAACCTGTCGACTGTGGACTCATGGAGAGGAAGCTGATCATCCCCACAGCAGTGTATACAAAACAAGTTTTTGTCTGCTAGGTCTCAAAAGGCTGGGGATCCCCAGCTCCTATGCCCCCAACTACATTTTGTTGTGCTTGTGTGCTGTGTGTCCCTGGCCCACCCCAGTGCCCACTGCAGGAGAAGAGCAGATGGGATGACGAACTGTCGCTCTCCTGATCCTAAGCAGTGGAGGCAGTCCTTGGGGGGGGGGAAGGGGACTCACAAAAGAGCTTTTGGTTGGAGGCACCTCACTCGAGCCTCCCTGCTTTACTTGGTGGTCAGTACGAGCTCTGCCTGGAGCACAAGATGGTGGAGGCAAAGACCCTCAGAGCCAGTTTCTTGGAGGCCAAGGGTTGGCTGAGTGAGGAGGAAGGTACACAGCCCTGGGAAACCAACTCTTAGGGAAGCCGGAGCATACCAGGGTCATGGTGAGCAGAGAGGTGGTGACTGGCAGTGCCTGGATGTGCCCACCAGCTGATGAAGCCACTACTGGGTTTGAAGCAGGGCAGTAACATGCCTGCGTTGACTGTGTCCTCAGGCATTTCCCCTGGGACCCCAAGTCCAGGAGCTGTAGTGAGCCAGGTGGCAGTGCGAGTAGCTCTGAGCTGCACACAGGCACAGCGTGTTGAGACAGGCTGATGTGGGAACTGCAGAAAAGCTGTGGAGGCCAGGCTGCCAGGTGCCATTAAAACAACAAGAGCCAATAAACAGAACCCATACTTGACCACCAGTTCATCCAGTCCCAAACCTGTGCATTGCAAGCGTGACGCATTAACCCACATGAATCGGCTGTTAAATTATGAGTAATTTAAACTATGTGGTAAAGTTCCACCAGCGGTGCCTGGGACTCACGGGCACCAAAACCTGGACTGATTGGGATGTCAAGTCTGTTCTCAAATACTTCGTTGCTACAGCACAAGGCTTACCCTGGGCCAGGGAAGAAGCGACAATGATGACTGAGGGTGGAGGGACATGGGATGGGATGGGGGGATGGGGGGATGGGACCACAGGATGTGTCTTGAGGACCAGGTGGGCAGGTGACCCCTGAAAATGAAAAGACCATCGGTTTCACATAAAGGGGAGCCATGGCAGCACAGTGTCTTTGTTGAAACTTTAGCTGAGAAGACAATTGTTTGAAGTCTAGTATTCAACTTAGTTCCAGATAGTGCCTTCCATTTGGAGATGAACAGACGACGGCCTGAGATATGGCAGGGCCAGCAGGAGCCAAGGGGCACCTGCAGTCCCTGGTGTGGCCAAGGGGCACCTGCAGTCCCTGGTGTGGCTAAGGGGCACCTGAAGTCCCTGGTGTGGCCAAGAGGGACCTGCAGTCCCTGGTGTGGCCAAGGGGGACCTGCAGTCCCTGGTGAGCCCAAGGGGGACCTGCAGTCCCTGGTGTGGCCAAGGGGCACCTGCAGTCCCTGGTGTGGCCAAGGGGGACCTGCAGTCCCTGGTGTGGCCAAGGCTCCGTTCCTCCAGGAACCTGGGCCCTGTCATCTTGCACACTTACCACACCTGATTCTACCTCACACTTACCCCAAGACAGAGCAGGGGGTCAATGGGTGCTAACTCTACTGTGGAGGAACTGACATTTAAATAACATGATCTGTGGTTTTATTTTTTTTTTGTCTTTTTGAGACAGGGTCTCTCTGTAGCCCCAGATGGTCTGGAACTTGCTAGGCAGATCTCCCAAGTGCTGGGATTAAAGGCATGTCCTACCATGTGTGACAGCTCCATATTAAAAGTATTTTGACTTTTTTTTTGGGGGGGGTGGGTTTTTTTGAGATAGGGTCTCCTTGTAGCCCCAGTTGGCCTGGAGCTATGTAGAGCAGGGTGGCCTTGAATTAAAGTTGTGCGCCGCCATACTAAGCTTTGTTATTTTATGTGTCTAAGTGTGTTGCCTGCATGAATATAAGTGCATCCACATTGTGCAATGCCTGTCAAGGTCAGAAGACGGTGTGGGATTCCCTGGAACTGGAGTTACAGACAGTTGTTAGCTGCCATGTGGGAGCTGGGTATCAAATGAGGGTCCTCTGCAAGAGCAGTCGGTGCTCTTAACCCCTGAGCCATCTCTTCGGCCCCTTCACTCTTTTTCAATGAGAAGATTCATAAAAACATTAAAATTGCTCAAAATTCACAAGGCAGAGGAAGAACCTCCACACTTCACCTCATAGTCTCAGTGCCGCAGTATAGTAATGCCCGCGGGCGCTGTTCTAAACCTCTTCATGTATTATGTGGCTTACTGAAATTTTAGTTTCCTAAAGAGCTGCTTCTTCACGTCTCACACTTTGGTTCCTTCCTATAAACGTAATTAAATCTAACTATAAAAACTCCCATGGAGGGGCTGGAGAGATGGCCTAGCGGTTAAGAGCGCCGACCGCTCTTACAGAGGACCCGGGTTCGATCCCCAGCACCCACATGGCGGCCGAGAGCCGTCTGAAACTCCAATTCCAGGAGAACTCCAGTTCCAGGGGAATCCGAGACCCTCTTCTGACCTCCGCGGCATTGCACGACACGGGTGCACAAACCTGCATGCAGACAGTACATTGATACACATACTAATATGTCTTTAATGAATAAATATCTATAAGTGGTCAGTTTAATTCTAGTAATAAATGTTAATGGCTGATAATCTATACAAGCAA
The DNA here is from genome assembly GCA_009823505.1 of Rhizomys pruinosus. Taxonomy (NCBI): domain Eukaryota; kingdom Metazoa; phylum Chordata; class Mammalia; order Rodentia; family Spalacidae; genus Rhizomys; species Rhizomys pruinosus. The sequence continues at coordinate 256,732 of VZQC01009846.1, forward strand.
AAAATCTTCAAGCTCCCCAGTAATGCTGTAAGAGTAAAAGCGCTGGGGCTGGAAATATGGCTGGTGCGGATAGCTTTCAGTGTAACTTGACACACCGGTGGGTGTGGGGGGGGGGGGGGGGGGGGGGGGGGGGGGGGGGGGGGGGGGGGTTGAGGGAGCCTCTTGGGAATGAGGGCTCCATTGGATTGGCTTGGTGGCTACATCTTGGAGTTATGTCGGAGTTGTCCAGCAGTGTGGGAGGTGCCCAGCCCACAATGAGTGGTGCCACCCGGGCCAGGTTTGTGTAACCATATAAGAAGGCAGGCTGGGCCATGAGCCAAGGGAAGCAGCCAGTGAACAGCATTCATAATGGCCTCCACTCAGCCTGGCTTTCAGCTCCTCCTCCAGTTCCTGCCCTGAGTTTCTGCCTGGCGACTCCCTAAGTGATGAACTGTGCACTGTACCCAGGAGATGTCAGCTGAATAAACCCTTTCCTCCCCAAGTTGGGTCAGGAGTGTTTTTGGTCACAGCAATGGAAGACCAGACTAGACAATGAACTAGCAGTTTAAGAGTGCTGACTGCTCTTTGTAGAAGACTGGGTTCGATTCCTAGCACCCACATGGCGGGAGAGCCGTCTTTAACTCCAGTTCCAGGGGAACCAACACCCTTTGCTGACTTCTGTGGCACTGTATGATAACGGGGCACAAACCTACAGGCAGAACTGTACATTCTATCACACTAAAAATTAAATAAAAATTTAAAAAAAAAAGAGTATAACGCCTTCTAGCTGGCATGGTGGAGCACACCTTTATCCCAGCACTCGGATGCAGAGGCAGGTCGTATCCTCTTGAGTTCAAGGCCAGCCGGTCTAACAGAGGGAATCTCCAGGCCACTTGGGACTAAAGGGAGACCCCGTCTCAAAATACCAAAAATAAATAATAATATAATAATAATAATAATACTAGTATAATGCACTTCTGAGAGCTGCTAATGTAGAGTTGTGAAACCATCTTCACTTGCTTGGACTTTTTTTTTTTTTTTAATGTGTATGAATTTACTGTCTGCATGTAGTTTTGCCACCCGGTGTTTGGTTTGTCCTAATGCTGCAGAGTGTCAGAAGAGGAGAGACGGGTACTGGGATTCCCTGGAACTGGAGTTAAAGAGGGTTCTCAGCCGCCATTGGGGATGCTGGGGAGGATCAACCCGGGTCCTCTGCAAGAGCAGTGGCTCTTAACCACTAGAGGCCTCTTCCCTCCAGCCCACTTGTTTGAATCTTTAAAGATGAAGAATGGCAAAAGAAACACTGGGGGTGCTCTGAGGAGAGAGTGACCAGTCTAGACTCAGTTTTGTTGTGATGTTTCTTTTGTTTTATGTATTAATTTTTAGATTTTCGTTAATATGACTTGCTGGTATATGTTGTGGTTACTCTTGAGTGGGGGGTGGTTGGTTAGTTGGATGGATTTGAGATGGTCTCAAAGGTGGACTAGTGCGGGCTGGGATTGTAGGCATGAGGCTATCATTACCAGCCAGGGGAGTGTTGTTGTTTTTCTTTGTTTTTACTTCCATATTATATTTTTGGTGGTTTTTATGTATTTCACACCCATTCTTCAGTTTTGGATTTAGAAAAACAAATTTCCCTCCCTGCTCCCCCCCACCCCAGTCATGCCTCGCCATACATGTCTTCGCATCCATTCTCTCAGTCCTCTACCAAGTTTTCTCTGCAAAGGTTTACTATCCTAAGCAGGATTCAACCACAGCAGTTCATTCTTTGACCTAGTCCTCATGCTGCCGTGGTTCCCTCCCAACTGTACCTCTCCAGAGTATGCCCTTGTAAATCATATATGTACCAGAATATGTCCTCCATGAATAAACTGCTTGTTAACTCTGGTATATGTCCAGGCGTTTCAACCTTTTTTCCCTTTAATTTTATATACTCTAAAACTATGAAATATATACTCTCTGCCCATATACATAAGCTACCATGTCTGAAAAGTAAGTGGTAAGTTCATTCTAAGGCTCATTAAAAGATTCACATTATAAACATCACAGTTGTCTTTTCAGATAGACAAGAAATTAACAATAACATTGCTCAGCTTGCCGTTCCAGTTGGGGGATTTGGTACCAGCATCACAAATGAGGAAACCATGTCCCGTTTGTTTGGGGGGGGGATTGTGTTACTACTTCATCCTTAGAATAATGGCTTTGATGGTTAGAGCACTGACTGCTCTTGCAGAGGACGCCGGTTCGATTCCCAGCACCCACATGGTGGCTAAGAACCAATCTTGACTCCAGTGCCAAGGCGGGAGTCCAACACCCTCTTCTGACCTCCACAAGCATTTGTACAACAAGGGTAGCCACCAACCGCATTGCAGACAATACATTCATATCAACAATGAAAAATAATAAATTTAAAAAAAAAAAGAATATGGCTTCAAGTCCCAGACATACATGCAAATGTTGCATGATGTTATCTTTCTTTTTTTTTTTTTTTTTTTTTTTTTTGTCTTTTCGAGACAGGTTCCCTGTAGCCCCAGCTGTCCTGGAATTCGCTGTGTGAACCTAGGTAGCTTGAACTCACAAAGATCCGCCTGCCTCTGCTTCCCAAGGTGCTAGGATTAAAGGCGTGCACCACCACACCTGGCAGTTTTTTTTTTTCTTTCTTTACTGCTGAATAACTCCATTGTGTAGATGTGCCACATTTTTTGTTATCCAGTTGAGGGACACATAGTTTGCTTCCAGCTCTTTCCTACTGTGAAGAGAGCCTCTGCACATAAAAACATAGATATAGCATGTATTTTTGCGTAGATTTTAGAGAGTGTCTTGTGGGTATAACCATGGACAGTAGTATGTCTGGGTCAGTGGTAGGCTCTTTTGAGTCTTTTAAGGGTTCTCCACACCTGGCTTATCCACAGTGGTTGTATGAGTTTACATTCCCACCAGCAGCAGGTGAGTTTCCCTTTCCCACAACCTCTCCAGCATTTTGGTATCTTTGTGTTTTTTTTTTTTTTTTTTCTTGTTTATTTATCTTTAATCTTCCTAATTTGACTTGAAATTTTTGTCTGTGAGTGATTCCCTTAGTAATCTCAGCTAGAGCTGGGACTACTTGGTTTACACAACTAAAGGCTAGGCTTGAAGCCACAGAGATCCACCTGGCCTCTGGCTCCGAGTGCTCTAGTTTTATCCATATAGTGTGCTTGCGTCACATGCCCAGCATGAAAGCTTTTTTTCTTTTTTCTTTTTATGTGTATGGTACTGGTCTGATGCATAGGTGTGTGGGCACCCTGGTCGTTGTGGGCAATCCCTTAGACGTCAGAAGAGGGTGTCGGATATCCCCCGGAACTGGAGTTCTCTGGAATTGGAGTACAGAAGATGGTCTCAGCGCGTATGGTGGGTGCGGGGATCGAAACACCGGGATCCGCTGTAAGAGCGGTCGGGCAGCTCTTAACCGCTAGGCTATCTCTCACAAGCCCCTGTATTTATTTAGTTTTTTTGTAATTTTATTTATTATTATTTTTTTTGTATAATTATTTTTTTTTGAGATCAGAAGTCTAGTGCACCCGTGTCGTGCGATGCCGCGGAGGTCAGAAAGACGGTCTCGATTCCCCTTGGAACTGGAGTTCTCCCTGGAATTGAGTTCACAGACTGTTTCTCAGAGCATGTGGGTGCTGCTGGATCTGAACCCGGGTCTCGGCAAGAGCGGTTCGTCCGCCCTAACAGCGCGAGGCCATCCCTCCAGCCCCCTATATTATTTATTTATGTATATGAGTACTGATTGCATGTGTGTGTTTGGCACCCATGTTGCGCAATGCTTGCTGTGGAGCGTCAGAAGGGGTGTTAGGAATTCCCCTGAACTGGAGTTAAAGATGGTTCCCAAACGCCAATGTGGGTTCTGGGGATTGAACCCCAGTCCTCTGCAAGAGCAGTTGGTGCTCTTAACCATTAGGCCAGCTCTCCAGCCCATAAAATCACAAATTTCATAACCAAGGCCCTTCAGTGTACATGGCTATCCCTCCACCCAATCCAGAAGCAGCCTCCTGTGGAGATGGCAGCCCTGACTCCTGGAGAAGGGTCTAAGCCAGATGCCCACTTCATCAGCATGAGAGGGCTAATTAAAACCCTGGGGGCCAAGCCTGCAAGCAGAAAGGTGGACTTGGGAAAGATGAACACTAAGGAAGAGGAAAGTCAAGAAGGCTGCAAATGAAGTGCAGATAACCCATAGGATGAGGGATGTGGGAGAAGAATCGGGTACAACTGAGCGGGTGCTCTGGGACATGGAGGGATAGTCACTTAGGAAGAGGGGTTTTTCAGTAACAGAGCAAAAACAATAACATTGCCATGGGAATTTTTTAAATTTTTTTTTTTTTGTTTTTTTTTTATATTGCGNTGTGAGTTCAGGCTAGCCTGGTCTACATATTGTGATAATCCAGCGAATTCCCAGGAACAGCTTGGGCTAACAGGGTAAGACCCCTTGTGTCTCAAAGGACCAAAAAAAAAAAAAAAAAAAAAAAAAAAGAAAGATAACATCATGAACTTTGCAGGTAAATGGATGGGACTTGAAGCCATTATTCTTTTTTTTTTAAATTTATTATTTTTCATGTGTATGAATGTATTGTCTGCATGCAGGTTGGTGCACCCGTGTTGTACAATGCTGTGGAGGTCAGAAGAGGGTGTTGGACTCCCCTTGGCACTGGAGTCAAAGATGGTTCTTAGCCACCATGTGGGTGCTGGGAATCGAACCCGGGTCCTCTGCAAGAGCAGTCAGTGCTCTTAACCATCAAAACCATTATTCTAAGTGAAGTAACACAATCCCCCCCCCAAACAAACGAGGAATGGTTTCCCTCATTTGTGGATGCTGGTACCAAATCCCCCAACTGAACGGCAAGCTGAGCAATGTTATTGTTAAATTTCTTTCTATCTGAAAAGCAACTGTGATGTTATAATGTGAATCTTATAATGAGCTAGAATGAACTTACCACTTACTTTCAGACATGGTAGTTGATGTATATGGGCAGAGAGTATATATTCATGTTTTAGAGTAATATAAAATTAAAGGGAAAAATGTGAACTCCTGGACATATACCAGAGTTAACAAGCAGTTTATTCATGGAGGACATAATTCTGGTACATATATGATGTACAAGGGCATACTCTGGAGAGGTACAGTTGGGAGGGAACCACGGCAGCATGAGGACTAGGTCAAAGAATGAACTGCTGTGGTTGAATCCTGCTTAGGATAGTAAACCTTTGCAGAGAAAAACTTTGGAGAGACTGAGAGAGGGATGCAGGACATGTATGGCAGAGTGCATGAACTGGGGTGGGGGGGCAGGGAGGGAGGAATGTTTCTAAATCAAACTGAAGAATGGTGTGTGAAATACATAAAACATCAACAAAAGTATATTGAATAAAAAAAAAAAAAACAACACTCCTGGGCTGGTATGATAGCTCATGCCTACAATCCCAGCCAGCACTTAGGCCAGCCTGGGTGAGACCATCTCAAATCCATCCAACTAACCAACCACCCCCCACTCAAGAGTAACCACAACATATACCAGCAAGTCATATTATACGAAAATCATAAAAATTCAATAAATACAAACAAAAGAAAAATCACAACAAAAACTGAGTCTAGACTGGTCACTTCTCTCCTCAGAGCACCCCAGTGTTTCTTTTGCCATCTGTCATCTTTAAAGTTCAAACAAGTGGGCTGGAGAGATGGCCTAGTGGTTAAGAGCGCCAACTGCTCTTGCAGAGGACCCGGGTTTGATTCCCAGCATCCACATGGCGGCTGAGAACCCTCTTTAACTCCAGTTCCAGGGGAATCCGACACCCTCTTCTGACCTCTGCAGCATTGCACCACACGGGGGCACCAACCTACATGCAGACAGTAAATTCATAAAATTAAAAAAAAAAAAAAGTCCAAGCAAGTGAAGATGGTTTCACAACTCTACATTAGCAGCTCTCAGAAGTGCATTATACTATTATTATTATTATTATTATTATTATTATTATTTATTTTTGGTATTTTTGAGACAGGGTCTCCCTTTAGTCCCAGCTGGCTGGAGTTCCCTCTGTAGACCAGGCTGGCCTTGAACTCACAGAGATACGCCTGCCTCTGCATCCTGAGTGCTGGGATTAAAGGTGTGCTCCACCATGTCCAGCTAGAAGTGCTTTATACTCTTTTTTTTTTTAATTTTTATTTATTTTTTATGTGTATGAATGTACAGTCTGCCTGTAGGTTTGTGCACCCGTATCATACAGTGCCACAGAAGTCAGAAAAGGGTGTTGGATTCCCCTGGAACTGGAGTTAAAGACGGCTCTCAGCCGCCATGGGGGTGCTAGGAATCGAACCCAGGTCTTCTACAAGAGCAGTCAGCACTCTTAACTGCTAGTTCATTGTTCTAGTCTGTCTTCCATTGCTGTGACAAAACACTCTGACACCAACTTGGGGAGGAAAGGGTTTATTCAGCTTACATCTCCTGGGTCACAGTTCATCACTTAGGGAGCCCAAGGCAGAAACTCAGGGCAGGAACCTGGAGGCAGGAGCTGAAGCACAGGCCATGGAGGAATGCTGTTCACTGGCTTGCTCCCCTGGCTCATGCCCAGCCTGCCTTCTTATATGGTACACAACAACCTGCCCAGGGTGGCACCACTCATTGTGGGCTGGGCCCTCCCACACTGCTGGACAATCAAGACAATACTCCACAGATGTGGCCACAGGCCAATCCAATGGAGCCAATTCCCCAATTGAGGCTCCCTCAACCTACGTGTGTCAAGTTGACACTAAAGCTATCCAGCACAGCCATTTCTCCAGCCCCAGCGCTTTATACTCTTAAGCATTACTGGGGAGCTTGAAGAATTTTTGCTTGTATAGATTATAGCCATTAACATTTATTACGCTAGAAGTTAAAACTGAGAAACTTAATAGATATTTATTCATTAAAGACATATTAAACCCATTGCAAGTTAACACAAACCACCTTTTTTTGTTGGAAAAATAACTTGTATTTTCCAAAAAGCTTAATAAGAATGGCTTTTATCACACTGGGTTGCATAAGGCCACTGTCATGAAATTACATAATGAATGTTGAGTGAATCCCCCTCACCTTGGTACCTTTCCCTTCTCAAAGTATCTGGCTTAGCAGAAAACAGTGTTACTATCCTGTCTGCGTCTACTCCAGTTAAAATATACGAAGGCATGTCAGCCTCACATAGGTATGGTTTTTGCAAAGGGAGGCCTGACCTTTGTTCTCTTCTCCCCTCACTCCATCCCTTACCCCAAACCTCAGACCTCAGCATGCTGGAAAGATACTCTACCAGTGAGTTCTACCCCTAGTCCAAGAGGCATATATTAATGCTCTTCTTTGTAAATATTCTGATATTTATACCAAACTTGATAAATGGTAGTTTTGAAAAAAGATTAGTTGCATATAAAAATCTCATTAGTAAATTTTCTGTACTCTGTTAGATTAAAATCTATTGGTTGGTCTCCAACTTTAACTCTTCTTCCTTGTCTTTAAAAAACAATAAACTTGCCGGGCGTGGTGGCGCACGCCTTTAATCCTAGCACTTGGGAGGCAGAGGCAGGCGGATCTTTGTGAGTTCAAGGCTAGCCTGGTCTACATAGCGAATTCCAGGACAGCTGGAGCTACGGGGAGACCCTGTCTCAAAAAGACCAAAAAAAAAACCAATAAACTTATACCATGTAGACACCTTTAATCCCAGCACTCAGAGGCAGAGGCAGGCAGATCTCTGTGAGATTGAGGCCAGTCTGGTCTACATAGTGAGTTCCAGGATAGCTGGGGCCTATCTCAAAAAAACGAAAGTTAAACTTCACTGACTTCCGCTTTCCATGTCACATGCATCTTATTACACTGTTACTTTCCCTTCCTCTCTTAAGGCCCCCCTTTCTAGCTGCATGACCTACACCCACATCTTTTCTACATATATTCACATACATAAACATTAAAAATCTAGGATCTGCATATGAAAGAAAACATGTATCTTTCTTGCAAGTATGGCTATTTTCCTTTTTTTTTTTTTTTTATTTATTTCTGTATGTGTATGAATATACTGTCTGCATGCAAGTCTGCGCACCCGTGTCGTGCAACGCCGCGGAGGTCAGAAGAGGGTCTCGGATTCCCCTGGAACTGGAGTTCTCCTGGAATTGGAGTTTCAGATGGTTCTCGGCCGCCATGTGGGTGCTGGGGATCGAACCCGGGTCCTCTGTAAGAGCGGTCGGCGCTCTTAACCGCTAGGCCATCTCTCCAGCCCGGCTATTTTCCTTAACACAGTAATTTCCAGTTCCATCTATTTTCCTATAAAAGTCATCATTTTGCCGGGCGTGGTGGCGCACACCTTTAATCCTAGCACTTGGGAGGCAGAGGCACTCGGATCTCTGTGAGTTCGAGGCCAGCCTGGTCTACAGAGTGAGTTCCAGGACAGCCAGAGCAACAGGGAGACCCTGTCTCAAAAAGACCAAAAAAAAAAAAAGTCATCATTTTTTCTTTATGACTGTAAAAATTCTACTATATATGAACCACATTTTCTTTTCTTTACCTATCCACCTGTTGATGAATATTTAGGTCTGTTCCTTTTCTAGACAAATTTCATATTATGAATAATGCAGCAGTGAGCATGTATGTGCAACACTGCACTCTCATATGCTGCCTCATACCAGTCCTCTGTGTAGACATCCATCCTGCCTGGGTTTATAACACCCACAGAGTAGTTTGGAAAACACTGGTTCACCGAGTTATGCAGACTTCCCAATGTTGGAAACATCATACAACAGCACCCTTGGGCACCAGGAGGAACCTCCTAAAGTGATGAGAAGCCAAGTTCTCACTGATGCACACAGGTTTTCAAAAGTTCTAATTCTGGGAACTGGAGAGATGGCTCAGCTGTTAAGAGCACTGGCTGCTCTTGCAGAAGACCTGGGTTCCATTCTCAGCACCTACATGGTGGCTAACAACCATCTTTACTTCCAGTTCCAGGGGATACAATGCCCTCTATTGACCTAAACAGGCATTGTATGATATGGTGCATTTGCATACATGGAGGCAACACACTCATACACAAAAGTAAATTATATGTATATATGTATATATATATATGTGTGTGTGTGTGTGTGTGTGTGTTGTTGTTGTTTTGTTTTGTTTTGAGACAGGGTCTTCCTGTAGCCCCAGCTGGTCTGGAACTTGCTATGTAGACCAGGCTGGCCTTGAGCTCACAGAGACCCACCTGTCTCAGCCTCCTGAGTGCTGAGACTTAAGGTGTGCCATCATGCTCAATAAAATACTTTTTAGCTGGGGGTGGTGGCACACGCCTTTAATCCTAGCACTTGGGAGGCAAAGGCAGGTGGATCTTTGTGAGTTCAAGGCCAGCCTGGTCTACAGAGTGAGTTCTAGGACAGCTGGGGCTACAGGGAGACCCTGTCTCGAAAAGAACCACACCACCCCCCCAAAAAAAAAAAAAAACAAAGAAAAAAATTCTAATTCTGAACTGAGACAGTTTGAGCTTCATCACTGGGACCAAACCCGCCACCTGTTACCTGAACTGGCAAGTTCACTGCTTTCGTTTTCAAGAAAATGTCTGCGGAAAACTCAAGTTTGGAAATACACAGTTTGCCAGTTGTTCCTTCAAATAAAAATGGTGCCCCATGAAATAAATGGCTGGTTCAGCTTGTAACACAAACAATCAGATAAGTGCTTTTCCTTGGGACAAATATCTTCTTCCCAGGGACTTCAAGAATATGGTTGGGACATGTACTCTACAGTATAGCACTTACACAGTGTGCACAAGACCCCAAGTTCAATACCCGGCACTGCAAAAATAAACAAAAAACAAACCCACACAGAACACATGCTTATGGGGCCTTTTGATGATTCTATTCATGTTTAAATTCTTTCAGCAAAATTCCACATGTACTTCAATAACCAAGCATTGACTTTTACTCTTTAGCTTCTTGAGAGGTAGAAAAGCAAAAAACATATCCAGTATATGGAAATTTCCTCCCTTGAGGGGCCTTAATCAGTGACAAGCTTGGTTTTGCATGTACTCTGTGGGAGGCTAAATGGCAAAAGCAAACCCTTCTCTTGATGCAGAACCCTGCCATAGGTGGCATGGTAACTATTGTACAAAATACCCTTTTCTTTTTATATATATGTTTTTAATTTTTATTTATTCTTATATGTGTATGAATGTACTGTCTGCATGCAGGCTTGTGCACCTGTGTCATGCAATGCGGCGGTCAGAAGAGGGTATTGGATTCCCCTGGAACTGGAATCAAAGACGGTTCTCAGCCGCCATGTGGGTGCTGGGGATTGAACCTGGGTCCTCTGCAAGAGCAGTTGGCGCTCTTAACTGCTAGGCCATCTCTCCAGCTCCCAAAATACCCTTTTCTTTCTTTTTTTTTGGTCTTTTTGAGACAGGGTCTCCCTGTAGCCCCAGCTGTCCTGGAACTCACTCTGTAGACCAGGCTGGCCTTGAAGTCACAAAGATCCGCCTGCCTCTGCCTCCCAAATGCTAGGATTAAAGGCGTGTGCCACCACGCCTGGCCAAAATACCCTTTTCTAAGTATTAAAATCCTACATTATACACTTTTCTTACAGTAATAGTATAAGGAAAAGATTATCTTTTAAAACAACTGGATAAAGGTCTGGAGACATAGGTCAGTGGTTAAGAGCACTGGCTGCTCTTGTAGAGGACCCTGGTTCTGTTCCCAGCATCCACATGTTGGGGGCTAGAGAGATGGCCTAGTGGTTAAAAGCACCGAATGCTCTTGCAGAGGACCCAGGTTCGATCCCCAGCACCCACATGGCAGCTGAGAACCGTCTGTAACTCCAATTCCAGGGGAATCCGACACCCTCTTCTGACCTCCCAGCATTGCATGACACGGGTGTACAGACCTACATGCAGAAAGTACATTCATAGAGCCGGGTGTGGTGGCACACGCCTTTAATCCTAGCACTTGGGAGGCAGAGGCAGGCGGATCTTTGTGAGTTCAAGGCCAGCCTGGTCTACAATGTGAGTTCCAGGACAGCTGGGACTACAGGGAGACCCTGTCTCAAAAAGACCAAAAAAAAAAAAAAAAGAAAGTACATCCAGCATCCACATGTTGGCTAACAACCATCCCTAACTCCAGTTCTAGAGATCTAATGCCCTCTCCTGGCCTCTATGGGCATTTCATGTGCATAGTGCAGTTACATACATGCAGAGAAAACACTCATACACATAAAATAAAAATAAGTAAATATTTGTGGTATATGCACACAAGTGTGAGGGTGCACATGCCTGTGTTCTGTATGGAGGGCAGAGGAGTATGTCAACTATCCTGCCTGATTACTCTCACTGAATCTGGAGCTAGGCTGGCTGCCAGCAAACCCCAGTGATCTTCCTGTCTCTGCCTCCCACAGCATTGCAGTTTACAGGTACATGTGCAGCTACAGCTAGCCTTTTATGTAGATGCTGAAGATGTGAACTCGACGTCCTTATGCATGTGCAGCAAGCCCCCTTTACTCACTAAGCTGTTTCCCAAGCCCAGAAGTTACTACTATAACATGTTCATATGTAGAAAACTGAAGAGTCTGATTGCTTTTTTTCTTTTTGTTTTGTCTTTCTGAGACAGGGTCTCCCCATAACCCTCCGTAACTTGGGACTCACTATGTAGACCAGGTTGGCCTGAAACTCAGAGGTCTGTCTGCCTTTGCTAGGATTAAAGGTATGCGCCACCACGTCTGGCTAAGATCCTGATTTTTTTCAAAGTTGCCAAAGGTTCTATGCCTTGTCACAAAATTGTTTCATATTACTATGCGTAGTATTTCTTTCTTAGATCTCCCTTCTCTCTTGGATATTTCTGAGACAGTGTGTCCATGTAGTTCAAGCTGGCTATGTACTTCACGATATAGTCAAAAGATGGCCTTCAACTGATGACCCTCCTTGTCCAGCTTCCAAATGCTGGGACTGCAAGGCTTGGCTACCCAGCTTCCTTTCCTCCCTCTCTATTACAGCCTGTGCTTTACTTTTGATCAACTCTCAGCAGCTATCCCTACCCATTGGCTTTATTATTTAACTTGTTTTTCTCTTTCCTATGCTCTAACTTTCTTCATTTAACAAGCTTTAGGAAGAAAAAGCAGACAAACTAACATGATTGAAATTTGTGAGAAAAGAACATTTCCAGACCGAGTTAGGGTGGGGCCAGTTCTGCAGGGAAACAGGGACTTGAGCGTGGTGACAGATGGGGACACAGACTCCATTAGCATTTAGCTGTGAGGCTCCTCTGAGTCCCAGGATACTTGCTTACAATGGACTATTATCTACATAGTGAGTTCCAGGTCAGCCGGAGCTACAGGGAGACTCTGTCTCAAAAAGACCAAAAAACAAAACAAAACAACCCCCTCAAAACCCACAAACAAACAAACAAAAAACACCCCCAAAACCAAATGGATTATTATCATATCTACCTGCCAGTGTTGTCATAGGATTAAGTAACTCTAAGATGAAGTCCAACAATCCTAGGGTTATGCTTTTTTTTTGTTTTTTTTTTTTGTTTTTTGTTTTTTTCGAGACAGGGTCTCCCTGTAGCCCCAGCTATCCTGGAACTCACTCTGTAGACCAGGCTGGCCTTGAACTCACAAAGATCCACCTGCCTCTGCCTCCCAAGTGCTAGGATTAAAGGCGTGCGCCACCACGCCCGGCTGCTTTGAATGTAGACACCCCCCAGAAAGTTGCTGCAAGATTAGGTAACACAGGATGTCCTCGGAGCACTGCCTATCAGACAGGACGGTCTCTTAAAGGCTCCACCCTTTAAGACAACAACTTTTTTTCTATAAAGGCCAGAGGACAGATATTTTAGGTTGTGTGGGACAAGAATTAAAAATATCTGTAAGGGCTGGAGAGATAGCCTAGCGGTTAGGAGTGCCGACGCTCTTGCAGAGGACCCGGGTTCGATCCCCAGTACCCACATGGCGGCCGAGAGCCGTCTGAAACTCCAATTCCAGGAGAACTCCAGTTCCAGGGGAATCCGACACCCTCTTCTGACCTCCGCGGCATTGCACGACACAGGTGCACAGACTTGCATGTAGACAGTACATTCATACACATACAGAAATAAATAAAATTAATAAAAATTAAAAAAAAATATCTGTAAATAGTTATATAAGGAGACAGAAAAAAACATTGCACATTTTCTGACAAAATTCAAAATCTAATAATGGAATACATGTGGTTTTCTTCCCTGGAGGGAGATGACACTTCACTGAGCTACATTTAAATTTAATTAAAAATTTAAAATTAATTGATCCTTATTTCAAATCAACCACACATCTTCACCTTAAGAACCAGGGCTACCTCACAGGTTGCATGGAGACAGGTGATGGGCCCTGGCCACCATCTTGCTCAGGACCTTGCTCATTTCCTCTGTTGGTTCACCATACACAGGTGCTAACAAGGTCAGCTCAAGGACTCTTGATCTCCCTACAGATCTGGGTTTCTACCTGGAATTTCCCTCTCCAGGCTTCAATATTTCTGGTAGTAACAAACTGGTTCGTTTTTCTGTCTGAAATGTCTTTATTTTACCTTCATCTCTGGGGCATCACAAAATGCAGATCCTGTAGTGCTGGAGCTATCCCTCCACTGTTTTCCAGCTGCCCTGCTTCTGACGGGAAGTCAGCCATCATTCTTATCTTGATTCTGCCACGTGCACAGCTGCTTTGGCTCTTTTGAGGTTTTTCTCTTTGTCGCTGGGTCTCAGCAATTTGATTATGATGTGCCTTGATGTTTTCTTTGTATTTATCCTGCTTAGCCAATGCTGGGCCTCCAAGATTGGTGGCTTGATATTTTCAACAAAATCTTGAGTACTTTTTCTGTTCCTTGAGACTGCAAGTCACGACTGTCCAGAATCTATTCTTCCTATCATTTGTCCTCAGTGTGCTTTGCTTATGCAGTTCTATCCTACAGCTTGCTCACTGTGAGAGACAGATTCTTTTTTTTTTTTGGTCTTTTTGAGACAGGGTCTCCCTGTAGCTCTGGCTGTCCTGGAACTCACTCTGTAGACCAGGCTGGCCTCGAACTCACAGAGATCCTCGTGCCTCTGCCTCCCAAGTGCTAGGATTAAAGGCGTGCGCCACCACGCCTGGCATTTATTTATTTCTGTATGTGTATGAATGTACTGTCTGCATGCAAGTCTGTGCACCCATGTTGTGCAATGCCGCGGAGGTCAGAAGAGGAAGTCGGGTTCCCCTGGAACTGGAGTTCTCCTGGAATTGGAGTTTCAGACGGTTCTCGGCCGCCATGTGGGTGCTGGGGATCGAACCCGGGTCCTCTGTAAGAGCGGTCAGCGCTCTTAACTGCTAGGCCATCTCTCCAGCCCCGGGAGACAGATTCTTAACAGTGTCCTGATGGTCCCAGCTCCTGACTCTCATGGCCTTGTGTTTATCGGCTGGCTTCATGGCTTGCTTCTACTAATTAGCAATACAGAGTATTGTTGGGAATGTCACTTTTTTTTTTTTTTT
>VZQC01009846.1:288725-324405 GCA_009823505.1 Rhizomys pruinosus
ATATATATAGTCTTTTTGAGACAGGGTCTCCCTGTAGCCCCAGCTGTCCTGGAACTCACTCTGTAGACCAGGCTGGCCTTGAACTCACAAAGGTCCGCCTGCCTCTGCCTCCTGAGTGCTAGGATTAAAGGCATGCACCACCATGCCCAGCTTCCAAGCTATATTTAAAGGAAGCCATAGGAGGAGGTCTCTTAAATAAAACCTCTTGAGTTTAAATCTTGAGCCTGGTTTTGAGGTGGGGAGAACCTGCCTCTCTGCTGAGGGAGAGATTCCACCACACAAGTCCTTCTGTTTTCTTTTTTTTTTAATTGATTTTTGTGAATTTCATGCAATACATCTTGATCATATTTCCACTCCCTCCCCTGTCTGCACACCCACAGTGCCTTCACCGGAATCTCATGCATTCTGCCATAGATGTTTTCTTTATAGGGCTGTGAAACACACATGCTGAACAACAAGCGAGAATAAAGGTAACATGGGATATGAGAGCGGTCCTGGGCAAGTGTGTCACACACCTCAGGTGAGAATACTCGCTCAGTCTGACACACTTCATCTAGCCCAGATGCCCTCTTTTTCTGAAAAAGAGGAATTTGTTCATGAACTGAGACATGAACCTTTAATATGTGCTGTGGGGTGAGAGCCCCATATGGAGCCTGAAAAGTAATTAGTTTTTAGGCCACAGTTTAAGGTCAGGTCAAAGTGAAAAAAATAAAGTAGTCAAGATGTAAGAAATAAATGAAATAATCAATGGTATATACAGTAAGAGAAAAGACAGACAAGGTTAACATAGTTCATCCTATGGTTCACACTTAGGAATTTTTCTGTAAAATCAAAAAGATTAACTCAAAAGAGGATTTAAAAAACCCAGCTCAATTAATCCCTTCTCCCAACACACCCACCCACCATAGCTTGGTAGCAAATTGAAAAAGAAAAAGAAAACAAGCATGAATATAACCCTGTGACTAGACCTGCCCCTCTACTACTGTTTTGTTCTGTGAGCAGATTTACTCCAGTCTCACTTAGACAAAGGCAGCAGCCTGTGTGCGGAGGACACAACGAAGGGACAGCTGCTGGCTCTGGTCCTTCTGGGTCTTTGCTATTCTTTATTAGTTGAATGCTGGGACTGTCACTGGACCTTTCAGGAACAACATATTTTAATGAGGCATGATTTTGTAAGTCCAGCCAACTCCACATTTCAGGTAGGCTGAGACGGTATCAGGAGGCCAATTTGATTACATTTTACTTAAAATAGATTAAGACTACCCAGCTACACTCTTGCCTCCAATTTAGTCATTAATTGTTAAGGATCTGGACATTTCTATAGTTCCCAGAAAGGAGAGCACTAAAGCCACAGCTGTTGTAATGGGTGTGTTCACGTGCACATGTGCTTCCCCTTCTGACTTTGCTTATTTTGACATTTATAAAAGCCAAAATGAACAGAGCAAAATAAATGTGCATATCTCTTATGTGGACATAAACCCTGCCCACATTCTTTTTTCAGAAGGAGAGGAAATCACTAGCAGAAAGAAATGGCTTAAAATTTTGTTGTAGGGCCATGTATCTCCTAAAGCCGCAGTCAGTCAATGCTGTTAATGTACCTTGTTAATTTGATAGGATTTGTCAGGTAACTCCACTGGAAAATTATATAAAACTGTTCCAGATGAAAAGATGATGGTGACATGAATTAAAGTGATAGAACAATAGTGGGATATAAACCAGAAATGACACCCAAAGTGGCTGTTGATTTATTGCCGTACTGAGTTTGGTTCTGGGCTCCCATGTATATTAGTGCTACAAATCTGGGTCCATTTAGCAGAGGGATGCTCATACATACATCACCAGCTCCTGCTCCAAGCCAAGGTCACTCCCCATTGCATCAATCTTTTCAGCAGAGCCTACTCCACAAAGCAGGACCTCTGCAACCATCTCGGATGTAACAGACTCTCGTCCTCTTTCATCTTTCTTTTATCATGTAAAGTACACTTTAACTTCTATTATTTTTATCTGCAGATTGTTACTGTATAGTTCATCCATTATGGTTGTATCTGTGCATCAGCTCCTACACTCTGCTTGGCCACAGCACACTTCCCTAATGACACCCTTCGTGAGGTTACTGCACTGATGCTGTTTGCAGAAGGGAACCCCAAGACTGATTTGGGGATGGAGATGTAAGAGATGAATGCAAAAGGCTCACGATGGCAGACAATCCACCTTTACGAAAGCACCATGTAAATCCAATTTTATTTATTTTTATTTTTTGGTATTTTTGAGACAGTCTCCCTTTAGTCCCAGCTGGCCTGGAGCTTGCTATGTAGACCAGGCTGGCCTTGAACTCACAGAGATCTGCCTGCCTCTGCCTCCTGAGTGCTGGAATTAAAGGTGTGCGCCACCATGCCCAGTGTAAATCCAATTTAAAAATTTTTATTTATTATTTTTATTTTATATGTATGAGTGTATTGCCTGAATTTAAATGCACCCATGTCATGCAATGTCAGAAGAGGTCATGGGATACCCCTGCAACTGGAGTTACCAAAGTTTGTTAGCTGCTATGTGGGTGCTGGGAATTGAACCTGGGTCCTCTGCAAGAGCAGGTGGTGCTCTTAACCACTGAGCCATCTCTCCAGCCACATAAATCCAATTTTTTCTTTTTTCCTAAGTCAAATCACATTCTCCCACTGCCTTCCAGCTCCAGGGACACTTTATCTTCATTTTAGATTGATCTGTAATTGGCAAGGGTTTCCAACACTTGAGTTTTAGGTTTCTCTATCCTGCAGGCTTTCAGTCAAGTAGTTAATGATCTGTAAAACTCTCCACTGCCTCCAGGAGTCACCATTCATTCATTCATTTTAAGTTTTGAGACAGTGTCTCCCTTTAGTTTTAGCTGGCCTGGAGCTCACTCTATAGACCAGGCTGGCCTTGAACTCACAAAGATCTGCCTGCCTCTGCCTCCCAAGTGCTAGGATTAAAGGTGTGCACCACCACACCCAGCTAGGAGTCACTATTTATTTATTTAAAGGAACCTATAGAGGAATCTTTTCTGATGGGAAAAATCCTTTGGGCATTAAATAATCTCATTCTATAGAGTACGAGGAAGTCTGTGCTGCTTTTTTTTTTTTTTTTAAGATAGGGTCTCTCCCTGTAGCCCCAGCTGGCCTGGAACTCACTCTGTAGACCAGGCTGGCCTTGAACTCGCAGAAATCCACCTGCCTCTGCCTCCCGAGTGCTAGGATTAAAGGTGTGTGCCACCACGCCTGGCTTACAAACAGTTCTTAGCCCCATTTGAACCTGGGTCCTCTGTTAGAGCAGTCGCTGCTCTTAACTGCTGAGCCATCTCTCCAGCCTGGAAGTCTCTGCTTCTTAAACTTGATCCTGGTCCCATGGACCCTGGTTCTTCCTATTGGACAAGGGCAGCATGCAGGATGGGAGGGCCTGAGGTGGTCTGTGCTGAGGGCCATCTTGCAGAACACTTCAGACCCAGATTGTGAGAGGCCCAAAGTCTTTTGGCTGGAAGGCATTAGCTTGCTGGAGGGAGACCAGTTAAGAAGCTCCAGGCCAGGAACAAAGCTGCTGGAGGGGAGGGAGAGAGGGAGGGAGAGAGAAAGAGAGAGAGAGAGAAAGAGAGAGAAAGAGAGAGAAAGAGAGAGAAAGAGAGAGGCAGGCAGGCCAAGCTGATGGGACTCTCAAGTGGGGAGGTCAAGCAGTGTGATTGTGACCCACCTGTCACTATTGCCTTTTTTTTTTTAATAATTTTTTTTCAATTTTTATTTATTCTTATATGTGTATGAATGTACTGTCTGCATGCAGGTCTGTGCACCCATGTCGTGCAAAGCCATGGAGGTCAGAGAGGGTGTCGGATCCCCCTGGAACTGGAGTCAAAGATGGCTCTCAGTCACCATGTGGGTGCTGGGAATCAAACCCGGGTCCTCTGCAAGAGCAGTTGGCGCTCTTAACTGCTAGGCCATCTCTCCAGCCCCCACTATTNTTTTTATTTTTGTATGTGTATGAATGTACTGTCTGCATGTAGGTCTGTGCACCCGTGTCGTGCAATGCTGCGGAGGTCAGAAGAGGGTCTCGGATTCCCCTGGAACTGGAGTTCTCCTGGAATTGGAGTTACAGACGGTTCTTAGCCGCCATGTGGGTGCTGGGGATCAAACCCAGGTCCTCTGCAAGAGTAGTCGGTGCTCTTAACCGCGAAGCTATCTCTCCAGCCCCACTATTGCCTCTTAAATGCAGAAGGAAGGTGGCTTAGGCTACTCCCTGTGACAGTACAGCAGAGAGATTCTAGAAGACTTCTGCAGCCAAGTTCCCTGTGGGCACCATCCCCAAGGCCCAGGCCCAGGCCAAGGGCAAAGGTATGATGATGGCAGGTTCACTGCTTCTGCCGTTTCAGCAGCTCCATCACCAGGAATTCATCAACAGTCTCCTCAGGCCCAGCAGATGTGGTGCTGTTACAGACATCATTTCCTAGATCCCAGAGGATCTATCTAATGTAGCTACCACTACCTGGTGGCCAGGTTAACTTCAAGGTTAGAATCCACTGTGTACTAGGCAACCTTATGAAGTGGCTTCTCTGGTGATCTTATTTTATAGATGAGGAAACAGAATTATAGGAAGATTAAGGAACCTGCCCAAGACCACACAACTCACAAGTGGCCAGCCTGGAACCTGAATCCAGGAGGCTGGGGTCAGAACCCATCCTCTCAGCTACTTACATGGGCTGTAGGCAGTATGCTGGGTTTTCTATAACATGCCTATAGAAGGAAGGGACTTCTTTGAGGTCAGAGTGCAAGTGGGCAAACCATTATTTAAACCCAGAGCTATCTGGTACCCAGGTTCTGGGTCTTTCTGTGCCATGCATGGCTATATGAGACATGAGAGAAAACTGCTCAAGCAGCCTTTCAACCTCACTTCTCTACTTTTACCTGGGAATAAGGGATACTCAGATGTACAAACAAAGGCACAAACCCATGTTTGTGTGCAGGTGCCAAACCAACCTGACATCCAATCAGTAATCTTCCTTTTGACCTCTGTGTATATTTTTCATGGCTAAAGTTTTTATGTGACATCTCTGAAGGAAATGCAGAGGTACTCCACAAGGTGTCATTTAGACACTATGTGAGACATTGAAAATTATAAACATACTTACAAACAAACAAGGGAAGCTGATTTTCATTAAATCAGGGTAGGGTAGCTAATATAACCATGATGGAATATAACAATCTAGAAAAATCAGAAAAATTCTAATGACATAATACTAAATACTAAACGAAGGGGAAAGAAAAATGTATTTACAGGAGCTAGGGACATGGCTCAGTGGTAGAATACTTGCCTAGGATATATGAGGCCCTGGGTCCCATCTCCAGCTGAGGGAGAAAATTAAGTTATAGAAAAGATAAGTGTGTGTTCCAGGTTGGGCATGGTGACATACACTTTTAGTCTCGGCACTCAGACAGAAGAAGGTGGATCTCTGAGAGTGAGGCCAGCCTGGTTTACATGGAGAGTTCTAGGCAAGCCTGGGGGGGGGGGGAGGCGAACATACATAGACTTCTACTGACAAACTCTGCATTTGCAACCCCCCATAATGACTACTCTTTTTTTTGAGACAGGGTATCCCTGTAGTCCCAGGAGGCCCTCAATCTCATGCAGATCTGCCTGCCTCTGCTTCCTGAGTTCTGGGATCAAAGGCATGTGCCACCAAACCAGGCATATTCATGACTTTAAAAAGCTTAAAAGTATAGCTGGGCGTGGTGGCGCACGCCTTTAATCCTAGCACTTGGGAGGCAGAGGCAGGCGGATCTTTGTGAGTTCAAGGCTAGCCTGATCTACAGAGTGAGTTCCAGGACAGCTGGGGCTACAGGGAGACCCTGTTTTGAAACGACAAAAAAAAAAAAAATGTGGGAAGGATAAGCATGAGTGACCCTGAAGTGAAGAACACTTCCACGTGGCCATTCCCACGTAGCCATGAGTGACCCTGAAGTGAAGAACACTTCCATGTGGCCATGAGGCAGGAGATGCTGGGAAAGGCTCAAAAGGCTCCTGTGAGCTATTACACCCACTGTCACAAAGGTGTCCAGAGCTTTCCCTGTCTCAGCCATTGCAGGGGAGAAAGAGCAAAGCCTTGGCTTGGAAGGGCCAGGGCCAGCCCTTCCCTCAGAAACAAGGCCTTCTACCAGCTCTCCTTCCCTGCCCACTTATCTGCTGCCACTCGTCATGACCTTTTCAGGAACTACGCTGACAGCTTCCAGATACAGTGAGTCAAACTTCACTGGAAGCAAACTATCACGCCAACTGTCAAAGGCAGAAAACATTGCCTGATTGCTGTCCTACATCAACGGCAGCATATAAATCCTTCCTTAACAAGACAGCTCAAAATAAACAAAATGCAACTCTAATGTATATACAATTCTCCAGGGAAACAGTCTGTCCAAGGCTTTCGAGTTATCACAAAGGGACCTTCATCTGTTTTAACTAACCAAAAGATTTCCATAAAAGGAAATTAGTACCATATATCACCACTTGTAGTATAGACAGAGGACCCCCTTTGGGGAGTCCCTGCACTAGGTCTTTCTGTGTCCAGAGCTCACCGAGCATTTCCAACATCTCTATCAGAAGCAGCACAGGCTCTTCTGTTTAAAGGCAGAAGGGTTCAATGGTTAGGGACAGAACTCTGGAGTCAGAACGTTCCAAGTTCAAACTTCAGCACTGCTGTGTCCTAATGCTCTGGCTTTGGACAAACTATTAAAAGTGGACATGAGCCGGGTGTAATAGTGCATGCCTTTAATCCTAGCACTTGGGAGGCAGAGGCAGAGGGATCTTTGTGAGTTCAAAGCCAGCCTGGTCTACAGAGTAAGTTCCAGGACATTTGGAGCTACAAGGAGACCTTGTCTCGAAAAGACCAAAGTGGGGGGAAAAAAAGAGTGGACACGAGGCTGGTGTCTCCTGAGCCTGTGAGGATGAAGTCAAAAGAGGTATGAGGTAAGCTCAAACAGTACCCAGAGCACAGCTACAGACAACCTACCACATCTTAGGTCCAATATCACTGAGCATCAGGCATGGGGCTGGGGACCTGTGACAGATCCAATGATGATGGCCATGGGCAGGAGCTCAGAGAGCCACAGAATGTGATCAAGGACAGTCCTGCCCCTACTCCTGAACACCCAGGACCTGTTCTATGTTCCAGTCTTAGAAGCATCAGATGCCTGTCCAGCTTTTGTCACCAGGAATCTTTCCAACAGCCTCATTACTAAGTTTCAAAGGCCACATCTTCCTGTAACCTCCAAGGGTTCCATTTAGCATCAGGAGGATGCTCTCAGACCTTGAGGTGTGGGACACTGTGTTGGGAAATGTACATCTGGCAGGTTATTCATTTGGAGACCAGGAATGGGGAGCAATTCCCACTGGTTTATCCTGAGCAAAGAAACTTTTCTCAGCAGACTCGAGCTTCCTCTTCTATAAAATGGGAGTAACAAAAGTGCCAGGTCCTGGGATGGCATGAAAACAGAATGACACAGCATATAAAATACACCATATATTGGCACATAAAATTAATGATTACAGTTACCACTTAAGAGGAACCTGTGAAAAATCTAGTGAACTGCAAAGCTGGGGTCAAGGCCCAGGTCGACCTAAGTCAAGAATGTCTTCCCGTGCCGGGCATGGTGGCGCACGCCTTTAATCCTAGCACTTGGGAGGCAGAGGTAGGCGGATCTTTGTGAGTTCAAGGCCGAGGCAGACTCTGCTTACAGGAAGGTTGATAGTTCTATCCCAGGACAGCTGGGGCTACAGGGAGACCCTGTCTCAAAAAGACCAAAAAAAAAAAAAAAAAAAAAAAATGTCTTCCCATCAGACACCTATTGTCCTGGAGGAAAATGTCTGTTTTAGCAGGGACACTATCATAAGGTACCCTTAAAATACCCTCTAGGAAACCCAGGTGTGGTTGCGCACAACTTTAATCCCAGCACTCAGGAAGCAGAGGCAGGTGGATCTCTGTGAGTTCAGGCCAGCTGGAACTAAAGGGAGACCCTGTCTCAAAAAAGAGAAAACAAAACAAAACAAAACAAAAAACCAACCAACCAACCAACCAACCAACCAACCAACCAACCAACCAACCTGCCTTTAGGAAATGGATGCACACTGGCAGAGGCAGGAGTTTGCCATCTCAGTGCACACCCAGCTACTGTTTATTTGCCTGGATATGAGGGGTGCTTCAGTCATCAATTTCTTACAACTTTGAATGGAAGACTACCAAAGCCCACTAGTAAATCCTGGAGCAGCTTTTGATACAATTCTACAATCCTCTTGTCTTTAGGTTACCTAGAGCCCACGAAAGCCCAGAAAAGTCCCCTGGGAGTGCCGATGAACAACTCTTAGCCAGAGTGGATTTTATGGAATACGCGCAGGCAATCAATAGTGTCCACAGAGCCGACAGAAGCCTCTGAAACTTGTCTGAATTTACACACAGGATCAGACAGACACACAGGCTGTCTGGGCTTAATGAGACCTCAGAGATCACCTAGTCTGGGGCTTTTATGCCACTGGAAGACACTGAGGCTCAGGGCTGGGACACAGCTTGTCTGAAGCCACCCATTAATGACAGAGCTACAACCATAATTCATATCTCCATATTATCAGGTCAGGGCTTAAACAGGCTAGCACTCCTACCTCATGTTCACTGAATACACAGCAGTATAAGAAGTGCTGTCCAACAATGTTAGGTACCTGAAATGGAGGCTGTAGTCATTTGGTGGGCATGCCCAGCAGAGCACTGCTGTCTTGAGTAAGTGGGTGCTGGGCCACAGGATTACTAGCTCTGTCCAAGGAGCACCACTCCCAAGTGTCAGGGAGCTGTAGCCAAAAACTGCCAGTTCAGTGTGTGGTCAGTAAAAGATCTGGTAGAAGTCAAGGGCACATTCTGTCCTGAGTGTGTGAACTCGTGGTGGTCTGCACATGCACAGGGTGGGCAGCAGGCAGGGCCCACACTAAGGGACCTGAGGCAGTGCTGTCTGCATTCTGAGTTTTCTTCCATCACTGATCTAAACACTGTTGGTAGATGAATACTCCAGGTTAGCTTCCAATGTCAGCTGAGAAGTAGTAACAGCTTTTTCCCAGGAGTTTCCCATCCTGCCAGTGGGGTGAGAAAAGCTAGTTTTTCTGGGGAACAGGCCCTGCCGCCCTGCTGGAGCTCAACACCAAGGGTGGGGCACGGTCTTGGGGAGGCTTGGGAACCCTACTCCAGCTCCTTCTGCTGCAAAGGTGATTACAAGTCTTCATTTTTTTTTCCTTCCTTCCTTCCTTCCTTCCTTCCTTCCTTCCTTCCTTCCTTCCTTCCTTCCTTTTTTAAATAAAATGCCAATCTTTTTTTATTTAAATTTTTTAAATTTATTTTTGTATATGTATGAATGTACGGCCTGCATGCAGGTTTGTGCACCCATGTTGTGCAATGCCGTGGAGGTCAGAAGAGGGTCTTGGATTCCTCTGGAATTGGGGTTTCATACAGTTGTTAGCCGCCATGTGGGTGCTGGGGATCGAACCTGCGTCCTCTGCAAGAGCAGTCGGTGCTCTTAACCACTAGGCTATCTCTCCAGCCCCAAGTCTTCATTTTTCTAACTCTCAGGTCCTTCTCAGCCACCCAAGCAACCTGACACACCGTCATAAGTAACCCCAGATCACTGGACAGAAATTCTCAAAAGGCAGGCTCTGGAAGCTTGGAATTAGAGACATGTGCAGTCTCCCCTCAGCCCAGTCACCTGCTAAGTAAGCTCTAATGTGATTAGGATTCTCTGTACACCATCTTGAGAGTTCTGTCCCATAAGCTCCTTAATTATTAGTATTAAACTCAACTCTCAGTTTTGTCTCAGAAAATGTCATAATGTAGAGGGCAACCATCTAACAGTAGACTTGCCATCCTTAAATTACAGGAACCCACAAATGTGGGGTTGGGTGTGCTATGCATCTCCTTGTGGTCCCTGGAAGAGTCAGTGGTACCTCTTTAGCCTCTGGAGAATGTGTCTCCAGTTATACAGTCACTTGAATGTCACTCAGTAGGCACCCCACTGAAAGCAAAGGCAGCAAACGCCTTGCACCCAGAGCCATCCAGAACCACTCTACCACAGAGAGCCCGAGCAGGACAGAGAGCCCTGGCCTCAGCTGCTGCCTTCACTGGCTTAAGTACTCCTTAAATTTGCCTATTATATAGTAAAATAGTCATCTTCTTGTACTTACAGACTAGAAGGTTAAATAGCAATTGTGTTGAGTAACAGATCACTTTGGTGATGTTGGAAGGGTCTACAGTGAAAAACGACAAGGCCAAGGAGGCGAGTATGTAAGTGGCACCACCATCAAATGCCAATCAGCCCAACACTGCTGGGAACACCAGGCTGACTGGCCATGTCACTGAAGACAAGCTCAGGTGAAGATGTGAGAGGAATGGTTGTATTTCCAAAAGTTGACAATTAAGAGACTTTGAGCTGGGTGTGGTAGTGCACGCCTTTAATCCCAGCACTGGGAGACAGAGGCAGGCAGATCTCTGAGTTCAAGGCCAGCTTGATCTACAGAGAGAGTTCCTGGACAGCTGGGGCTGCAGGGAAACTCTGTCTCAAAAAATGTACAACAAAAAAAAAAAAAAAAAAAAAAGCCAGCCGGGTACACTGTGAAACCCCAATTTCCCATGGCATCTAGAGAGGTCTAGGATGAAGCCAAAGATTGATTGAGTTACATGGTCAAGGCTGGAATCTATTCTAAGGGTTATGTGTTGTATAATGACAGCTATTACCATAGTGATGTCTTGTTTCTTAATTTCTGTATATCCTTTTACCTGGTGCCATAAAAATATTAATTGATGAGCCGGGCGTGGTGGCGCACGCCTTTAATCCTAGCACTTGGGAGGCAGAGGCAGGCGGATCTTTGGGTTCAAGGGCGCAGCCTGGTCTACAGAGTGAATTCCAGGACCAGCTTGAGGGCTACAGGGAGACCCTGTCTCAAGAAAAAAAAAAAAAAAAAATCATTGATGGTACGTACACTAGACCACAGTGTCCTAGACCAGGGCTGGCCCTCAGCACCTCATCCTTTGAGTTTCAGTGTCCCGAAGCCTACTTGTCCCTACCAGTTCTGGAACACTTGGGCAGCATTCTTCTCAGTCTCTGACCTGTCTGGAGTAGTCAGGTACACAGGACATGGCCTATAGATCAAGTTAGTGGACAGGGTTCACCTTGGGATAAGCTTAAACAAGGTCTATACTTCAAAGGCATCTGTACTTTTAGGTTCTCCCAGGGAGCAGACAAGATGAAACATTCCCAGAATGCTTTGGAGAAGTACAGTCATTGTTAGCTGTGACAGTTTTGCTTGGTAAGGTCTCTGAGCTGACAGGGCAAGGGTGGTGAACAGACTTCAACTTTAGAACCAAGGGGTGTTCAGCTGACTGGGTAGAGACTGCACAAGCTGTACAGGAAAGGCCTCTGGTCAGGTCTAGGCCCATAGGAAGAGGCACAGTGACTGAGCACAGTCTGAAGAACATGGGAGGAGAAGAGGGAAGGAAGGATGTATGTAACTAGACAGTAGGCAGAAATCCCCTCTGCTGGGCAGGGCAAGCCAGAAAGACTGAGGGCATCTCTTGGGCAACAGCTGGGGTTTGGTGCTGGGCACTGGGCTTCTGTCCTAATCCCTGCTGGGACTAGAAACCCCTCTGTATATCCTGATCGCTGAATGGGAGGGAGGAATAAGTACTTATTAAAAAATAGCTATATACCTCCCATACATGGCATTATCTCATGAACCTCTCTCATTGAAGCCTCAATCTTCTCAGTAGTGAAATGGAACTTATGTACCAAGTGGACTAAATGAGCAAACAGGTGAGAGCTTTCTATAGAATATAAATTGTTACTTAACTAAAGAGTATTAGTACAGTAAGGTTTCATCCAAGGTTTAACGGGGTCCCTACACCCCAGTGTTCAAATGTAAAAGGTTACACATGTCAGCACTATGTCAGTCATAAATTCTGTGATTTCAGCTGCCAATGTGCACAAAGTGAGTGGTTATCAAAGTGCCTGCATCATGCTAAACACGTAGCCAATGATAGCTGCTTTTAACCTTCTATCTGTTAATATCACTATTATTTTATAGTGCTGGGGCCATGCCCTCTAGATGAGCCTTTTCCCCTGAGCTGCATCTGCAGCCTTGTATATCTTTTTTAATTTAAACAAAATTTTTTTTTTGCTTTTTGAGACAGGCTCTCCTTGTAGCCCTTAGCCCTAATCTAAATCTCACAGAGATCTACCTGCCTCTCCCTTCTGAGTGCTGATATTAAAGGGATGTGCCACCATGTGCAGCCTCATGTTCATTTTTGCATATATATTTGTTTGTGCATATATATTACATATGTATGTGTGTTCATGTGTATGCAGAGTCTGGAGGTCAGTGTAGAATGTCCTCTCAATTGCTCTTCACCATAGTTTGAGATAGCTCTCTCATGGAAACCTAGAACTTAGTAATTCAGCTTGACTGGCTGGTCAGCAATCCCTAGGCATCCTCCTGCCTCTGCATCCCCAGTACTGTGATTACATGTGTATTCCACTGTGACTTGGCTTTACATACATGCTGGGAACTAAACTCTGGTTCCCATGCTTGCACTGCAGGTACTTTACAGACTGAGCTATCTTGCCATCCCCTCCTGATAATATTTAAAAAGATCAGTATTTGTCATGGGTCTCACTAACAGATTCATAGTGTTTCATGGTCATAGACTGGTTCTTATAGAAAAGCCCAAGTGTCTCTCTCAGTCCCTGATCTTCTCAGGAACAAATGGCAGAGGGTAGCTGGAGCAGGGGCCTTTTCTGCACTATCAGAAGATAGGTAGGTATAGCTACAGGGTGGAGCCTGATGTTCCCACCCTCTGCTATGTGTACCTGCGTTCAGAGTGGACGGTGGCTTTCTGTGGGATCAGCAGGGATACTGGGCTAATGCTATATACTGATCCTTACCACTTAGAGACTTGCCACAGGGGCCATGGGAAACCTCAGCTCTGACACAGGCCGGTTGCATGGAGGAGACCATCCATCAGGGTCAGGAAGGATCTGAAGCACCTGGCTAGTCAGGTGAAATAAAATAAATTATTTACTGATCTCAGAATGGAGCTGCTCACTTGAATACTCATGAAGAGCATGCTGTTTGCTGCCCAGAAGTTTGGATTAAATTGAGGGAAAGAATTTCTAGATTGCTACGTGCAGGTGTCTGTGATGTGAGTGAGGGAGTGAAGTGCACTTTATAAGGGGGAAAGAGTCTAAAGCTAGCTACTTGATTTAACCTACCTGGGAAAATGGGCTTCCTTATTCATTAAATGACATAATACTCAGGGCACAGTTTGATCTGACTGCCACTTCTGCAGGAGCACCAACTGAAGGTTGTTTTGTTGCTAAAGTCTGAACTTAGTTCCTAATACAAGCAAATGCTCTAGGCTGTTTTAAGACAGCCCCGGAGCAGTGACGGTCCACTAGAGGGCACCATACGCAACATTCAAAGTATATGGAGCTCCTGGGATCTTGAAGCCTCACTTCTGAGAACTGAGCTCTGCCACATCACTGGCATGATACTTTTTCTACCATTGTGGCTACAAGTAGCCTCTGGCAGGAGCACTCCCACAAAATCTGAGATCTAGTTCATTATCTGCAAGATGTGGACCAGGAGAAAAGACAAAAAGCAACAACGTAGGCGACAGTGCTCACAGCACTAAGCTAAGCTGCCATTCAGAATCTGTTTCTACAGGACAGATACTTTCATAGGATACCTATTTCACCAGGGTAAAAACTAAAGGTTGAGAAGGGAATGGCTTGTCCAGGTAGTACTGCAGTTCAGAGGTACAGGTATGACTTGAGTCTGGTCCTGACTGACTGCAGAGCCCTGCTCCTATCAGACTCTTGTGGATTTTCTTCCTTGGAGTGAATCTACAGGTTAGAACCAGAACAAAAATTTGTTCTTTTGTCTGTACAGAGTGGGGAGCCAGGCCTGTGATTCTGTGGCCGCCCTCGGCACTGCTTCTCACACTGCAGAAGGAGCAGGTGTACCTTGGAGTGTCTCCCCCAGGGAAAATCCTGCCTTGGCTGCCATCAGCAGTTGAGCCACCAGAAAAAGCAGACCCCAGAGCTCAGGAGACAGCTCACTCGGGAGTGTCTTCTGTGCAAGCATGACTTCAACTCCCTGCCAAAAATCCAGGTATGGTGGTATAGACCTGTATTCTTAGTGCTGGAGAGGTGGAGATAGAGGAGCCCTGGAGCTTGCTGGCCAGCCAGTCTAGCTGAATTGGCAAGCTCTGAGTTCAGCTAGATACCCTGTCTCCCAAAATAAGGTGGAGGCAAAGTTGAGTATAGGTTTTGTCAGGTGTGGCCATCAATCCCGAGTTCAACGATGGTGCTGAGACGGCCATCCTGAGTTTGGGCACCTGGAAGACAAGTCTCTGACAAGAAGGATGCATTGCTAAGAACTGTACTATGATATAAGTCAGGACTCCAGGGATGTACAGTGTTTGGGAGGCTGATGTCCTCTAGGAGATATACATACATATATATATATATATATATATATATATATAGGCAGAACAGGATCAGGCTGAGGTTTTAGGCCTGCAGGATCAGGCTGATGAATAAGACTTCCTAGAGAACAGACACAGAGCTGAGTCACAGGACTCAAAATAACCTTACTGTTTCCAGGTTTGTCAGCATGGGTGGCCTCTGGAAGAGCCATAATCTTCTAGAACCTGGCTCCTTGAACTACTGGCCACAACATGTAACCAAATGAGGGGATCTTGAGAAATTTGGTAACAGTAAACAGTTCTGAACATGCCCTAACTCACCTGATTCAGAGTCCATGGTAATGAATCTCGAGGGTTCCTGGTGGCATTTGCTCATGCTGGACCTCCTGACATCACTGCAACCTTGATTCTAATCAGCCAACACACTTACTTGGCAGTACGCTGTCATGCCACCTAATGACAATATGACCTGTCATACCTTGGCTAGGATCCAAGACTATGGTGTGTTAGGAACTGCAGTGTTCATACTGTGCACACATTTTCCGCTCTCATGGAAACATACTTGTGATATTTTCTTGCCACTGTACTGTGTTAGAATGTTTGACTTAAAAAAATGCTGTTTGAGCCGGGCATGGTGGCGCACACCTTTGATCCTAGCACTTGGGAGGCAAAGGCAGGAACTCACAAACTACCTTTGTGAGTTCAAGGCCAGCCTGGTCTACAGAGTGAGTTCCAGGGCAGCTGGGGCCACAGGGAGACACTGTCTCAAAAAGACCAAAATTAAATAAATAAATAAATAAATAAATAAATAAATAAATATAAAAAAAAATAAATTGCTGTTTGAGCTGGGCATGGTAGTGCTGCCTTTAATCCCAGCACTCGGGAGACAGAGGCAGGTGTATATCTGTGAGTTCAAGGAAAGCCTGGTCTACATAGTGAGCTCCAGGCCAGCTGGGAGTAGAGGGAGACCCTGTCTCAAAGCTGTTTGAAGGTGCTGGGCATGGTGGCTAATGCCTTTAATCCCAGCACTCAAGAGGCAGAGGCAGGCAGATCTATGCAAGTTCAAGGCCAGCCTGGTCTACATAGTGAGTTCCAGGTCAATGGGGCTATAGGGAGACCCTGTCTCAAAAAGATAAGGGGAAAAAAAAGTCAATCCAGCCACGATGGTACCTACCTTTTATCTTTTTTAATTTATTTTATTTTTTATGTATATGAATGTACTGTCTGCATGCAGATTTGTGCACCCATGTGGTGCAATGCCACAGAGGTCAGAAGAGGGCGTTGGATTCCCCTGGAACTGGAGTTAAAGACGGTTCTCAGGCGCCATGTGGGTGCTGGGGATTGAACCCAGGTCCTCTGCAAGAGCAGTCAGTGCTCTTAACCACTAGGCCATCTCTCCAGCCCATGGTACATACCTTTTAATTCCAGCTCTTGAGAGGCAGAGGCAGGCAGATTTCTGTGAGACTGAGGCTAGCACAGTCTACATAATGAGTTCCAGGGCAGGTGGGGCTACAGAGAAACTCTGTTCCACCCCTATCAAACCCCGGAGACAAAAAATTCAAATAAAATTTTAAAAGATGGTGATTGAGGAAGATACCCAACACTGACCTCTGGCTTCCATAGGCATGTACGAACATGAAAACACACACACGCACACACACACACACAGAAAGAGAGAGAGAGAGAGAGAGATCCTTTGCTACTACTAGGCAGACACTATGGCTAAATACAAACTAGATGTCTGAGTAGCACCCTCATTCTTTATTTTAGGAAACTTCTGATGACAAAGAACACAGAGAAAATGTATAAATCATGAGTGTACATAAAAAAATAAACAAACCGGGGCTGGAGAGATGGCCTAGCGGTTAAGAGCGCTGACCGCTCTTGCAGAGGACCCGGGTTCGATCCCCAGCACCCACATGGCGGCCGAGAACCGTCTGAAACTCCAATTCCAGGAGAACTCCAGTTCCAGGGGAATCCGACACCCTCTTCTGACCTCCGCGGCATTGCACGACACGGGTGCACACACTTGCATGCAGACAGTACATTCATACACATACAGAAATAAAAAAAATTAAAAAAAAATTATGCTCGCACCTGAGAGCAATAAAAACCTTTAAAAAAAAAATAAACAAACAAACCAACCACCCTGGTTTCCTCCCTAATTCTCCAAACCAATGTAACTGGCATTCAAATCAAGACACCCTTACCAGTCTCCCAGGAGTCTACCCCATGACGCTCAGCCTCCTGCAAGGATGATCACTGCCCTTGCTCCTGACATAAGCTTGCTCCTCCCTTCCCCCCTTCTTCCCTCCCTCTCCTTTCCTTCATTCCTTTGTTTCCTTCCTTCTTTCCTTCCCTCCCCCATTCTCTTTTTGTTTGAGCAGTCCTAACAAATGCTCTACAACTGAGCTGCACTCCCAGCTCTAGAGAGCTGGCTTTTGAGTAGTTTTACTTTATTTCTTTGAGACTCCCAGAAACAAACACCCCCATCCCAGCACTCAGCAACTTTATGATCCGACTCTCAAACCCCAAACATATTTTGGTGAGAAAGTACAAACTACAGAAGGGAAGTGGGTTCTGGGTCTTGGTTTAACGTTACCGACCCATCTACTTAGTCTGTTAGAACCACCATCATTCCTTGTGTATGTTGTGGATTGGGGATGGAACCTAGGGCCTAAAGTGTACTAAGCATATGCTCTATGACTGGGGTACATAGCCCCCCACTAGCAGCTGACTACTGTGTGCTTGCTATATGTAGGACACCTTTTGAAGTCTGTATACTCTGATAGTACATCCTTGTAAAATACCCTGAGAGAGGCATTATTATCATCATCTTTATTTACAGATGAGAATAAAGAGCTGTGAATCACTTGCCAGTGGTGATACAGTTAGGAAATGATAAGAGTCTGCACCCAGACTTCTGTCTTCCCTATAATACCTCTAGACTAACAGCTCCCAGTTACACAGGCTTGCCGCTTGCCAGCCCAAACCAGCCTACTCCACTCCTCACAGATGTCAGGGCTGGTCCTGTTGCCACTCTCATCCAACAAGGCAGAAGTGAGGCTCAGAAGGAGGGAAACCTTGCTTAAGGTTATATGGCTTCTTACTGACAGAGCCACAGCTTGAGCCAGGTGAGGTTTACTTGCCCATTTCTTCCTCTTCTTTTTTTTTTTTTTTTTTTTTTTGAGACAGGGTCTCCCTGTAGCCCCAGCTGTCCTGGAACTCTCTACATAGACCAAGCTGGCCTTGAACTCACAGAGATCTACCTGCCTCTGTCTCCCGAGTGCTGGGATTAAAGGCGTGCACCACCACGCCCGGCTAACTCCACAGCTGAACTCTCAGCATGCTGCAAGTTCCTGTCAACAAAGCTGGGAAGAGAGCTCAGTGACCTCTGGCCTCCACACATACCCCAAACAGTCATGCGCAAACACACAGCTATAAAGAAAGGTTTGAAGAGCTTTTTGAGGCTTGTTACAAATTAGTCAGATTCAGATTAATGGTCAAAATTAGAAAAGATTTTACTATAAGAAACAAAGGATGTGTGAGCAATAGAAAATTTTTATGTCCTAGAGTTAGAATTTAAATTTTTCTCCCCTTAGGCAGTAGGCAGACAAGGCCCTGGAAGAGGCAGTGACACAGCCAGGGACAATGCACCTCCCCAACTGTGTAAACCTGGTGTCTTCTCTGCTGTTCCTCTCCAGAAATGAGAACTTTGTTAGGGGGCAGGAGAAGTTAGCTGGTCAGACCTGGGCTCTACTCGACACCATCGTGATCTCTCTGCCCTTCATTTACTAGCTCTCTTTGGTGGAGTGGCAAAAATGCTTTTCTTCTAGGTAGGTAAGGGATACAAGGGAAGCACAGTGACTTACAGACAGTGGACACACAGAAAAGGCTGCCATGATGGTGGTGACTGATGATGCATTCATATTATGTTGACTAATATGGCAGCCTTTTATATTCCTGTTAGGTTTAAGTTAAACAGAAATCCAGTGTTTAATCTGAAAGAATCAAGCCCGGACTTTAGTTGAAACTGAGTTCCAGATTGTCTAGTTGAGAAGCAAATATAACCCCTAAGATCATTAAGAAGGTTCTAGAATGAGTAAGTGCTGAGCTTGGTAGGGAAAGGCAGGGCTGTGTCCACAGCAGCTCTGAGGAAGAACAGGACAATAAGTTAGGAAACTTCACAGAGTGCATCAGTTTGAGGAGTCTCCAGTGAGTTCTGTTTCTAATCTTCTGCTTCATAAAGAAG
This sequence comes from Rhizomys pruinosus, assembly GCA_009823505.1. Classification (NCBI taxonomy): domain Eukaryota; kingdom Metazoa; phylum Chordata; class Mammalia; order Rodentia; family Spalacidae; genus Rhizomys; species Rhizomys pruinosus. The sequence continues at coordinate 307,496 of VZQC01009846.1, forward strand.
AAGACAAGACAGAGCACTCAGGTGGGAAAAGGATGTACTTTAAATTTCATTGTTTTAACGTTTCCTCAGAAAACAAATTATCTTTAGTCATCCAGGTCACATAAAAGTTGCATGCCGTTTCTCTCCATGTCTACGCTGACTACTGAAGACAGCTCGGTTCACGGTCGCGCACTTACCTAACTGCACGTCGGTGGTGAATCGCAGTCTGTGGATCATGCTGACTTTGAATGACTTGTAATGGTGGCTGCTGAGCATATCTTGTACCGTAGCTATGTCAATTTGTGAGTCCTCCTCAAAAACCCCGTCTGCCCTTGAACCTGGGGAGGAAAATAGCAGTTTAGCACATAAAGATACATGAGGCTTGGCAAATGGTGTCTGGTTAAAATGCTTTGGGATAAATTAAAATAATATGGGCTATTTAATTTAGAGAAGAAAAGGCTGAGCGATGACTTAATAATGCCATTCCAGTAAACAGAGAATGGTAACATATTAATCATTCAACAATTAATTCTACAAACACTGCCTATCTGTGGCAGGCCCTTGGCTGGGCAGTAGGGAGTGAAGGGTAGAAAAATCCCTGCTTGTTCTGTGCAAGCTCTTCACAAGAGCCCTGAGAGTTTGTCCCTCTTCTTGTTCCTTTTTCTCAATGTAATTTTCCTGATTACTGGAGTAATCCATTGTCCGTGAAGAAGTCCTGCCCCTTCCAGAAACCCCAACACCCTGTGCCCCTCAGTGCTCCTGTTCAGGTGGTGCTTAGATGTCTGTGACTGGCCTCCCACTGGTCTTCAAGATGCCAGGCTGCCTCTGAAACCTGGCCACCACATGACTTCTGACTCATCGTTCTAAAAGCTTGATTCATTCACTCACCAAGTGTTCAGTGAGAGCCTTGTGCATGCTAAACACCCTAATATGTGACATGGGAGACAAACAGAAGACTGCTGCTTCTCAACATCTGGATCTGAGGCCTCCTGAATGAGTGAGGCACATCAGGCAGCCTAGGCCAGGCAGCGTATTAACTGACTCAACAACTTCCAGACTTTCTCATCATAATACCTTCTCTCAGATCCTCCCAAAGTCTTCCGATTGCTCACAAGTCCAAGGTTACACCAGGCAAAGGCAAAGTAGACCTCAGTGCCCAGAGTCTGAGACATGCACTTTTTGAGTACAGCTGCTAGGCCCAGAAGACTCAAAGGTGTCTTCTGGGCCCTAGCTCTGCTCCAGAAATGGCCAAAACCTCACACCTCAGGCCAGCTCAGCTTCTACCACCTCCATGAAATCTTCTGATGGCTTTAACTGGCAGTGAATCTGCAATGGCTGTTGTCCACTGGATCCTAGAGCTGGGTAGACCTGTGCTCAAGCCCCAGCTCAACCTCTAATGTGCTATATGATCTGTGTACCTCTGTGAACTCAGTTTTGTTATTCACAGAATGCCAAAATTCACGTAAAGAATCTAAATATGCTTAATGTATAGCAACCCATGATAATTTTTATTCACCAGTAAGAAAGGATCATGTTGAACCTTGAACCAGACAGAACTGTTTAGTGGTTGCTTGGTCCTTAAGTAGAAACAACCTGAGGGTCAGCGAAGTTTCTTATTCAGCTTTACGCTTTCTCCTGGGAGCAGTAGAGGCATGTGTGTGTTCTCACTAAGTTTTGCTATACAAACAATAGCTAGCAAGTATGGATGTGTGCCTGTGTCAGGCGTGATGAAAAATTCTGCATTCCTGTTACAACATTTAAGCCTAAGGACAATGTGGAAGGTCCTGGAATTCCCCACCTTAGACAAGAAGCTATCTTCTCCTGAGGTCGCAGCAGCAAAGGCAAACCTTTCCTCAGTGTCCAGTCTAAGACACATACTTCTGAGGGGTAGTTAGCTGCCCATGCTACTTGGGAGTGAGGGGAACACACGCCTGGCAAGGGCCAACCAGACAGGGGCCCTTGGCCCTGTGCAAGCACCCAGACATGGCTCCACAAGAAACTGAAGAGGACCCTTTGGGACACAATTGTTTAACAGAAAACTCTAGATTTGGGTCTCAAAGTAGAAACTGTTGATACATAATTGGCAGTCTGACAATTAAATGCTTTTCTTTGCCTACGGAGCAACCTTTTCAAGAAATCAGTTTCTACCTCATGTGGTGGTGCAGACCTTTAAATCCCAGACAGAGGCAGGCCAGCCTGGTCTGCAGAGCAAGTTCCAGACTACAAGGAACTGGCTTTATTCTAATTAATTAATTAATTATATTTTTGATACAGAGTCTCTCTGTAGCCCCAGCTGGCCTGGAACTCACTCTGTAGACCAGGCTGGCCTTGAACTCACAGAGATCCACCTGCCTCTATCTCCAGAGTGCTGGGATTAAAGGCATGTGCCATCATGCCTGGCCAAGGCACTGTCTTAAAAAAACCCAAAAAAATAGTGGCTGGAGAGATGGTTCAGTGGTTGAGATTCCTGTCTATTCTTGCAGAGGACCCAGGTTTGAATCCCAGCACCCACATAACAGCTGACAGCTGTCCGTGGCTTCAGTTCTAGGGATCTGACCCCCTTTTCTGTCCTCCATGGGCATTGCCCAATGTGGGTGCACTTATACACATGCAGGCAATATACTCATACAGATTGAGAAAACAAACAAAACAAAGTAAAACAAAAGCAAAATAAAGAATAAGTCAGTTTCCTTTCCTTTCATATTGAACTCACTTATTAGGAACCATGGTTATTTACACCGTGGACTGCTCAGCACCTGCAGTTGGCTTTCCCCTCAAGAAGAAGTGAGGCTTGCCAGTCCTCTTAGAGCATTCTTCCTGCCCAGGGCACCCTGCTGCTTCCTGTCTCATGCCCTACTGTCCTCCTCCCTATTCTTCAAGAGCTTGGCTCAAAAAAAGCTCCAGGGTGGGAGATCTTCCCTGACTCCAAGCCCCAAAATCTAGTATGGCTCCTTCTCTAGGACAGTCACTAAGTAAAATCAGTATCTGTTCTGTCAACAGACTGTAAACCCTGGGAGGGCAGGCATGGAGACTGCTGCACTCATCTCCACAGGCACTCCTGCAGGCCAAATACTGGCTGTAAAGACCATAGGGAGGGAACATCAGAGGGTGCTCAAGGCTGGCAGCACGCTGCAGGACAAGCTGCACAGGCACCCTACCTCTGCAGCAGCCAGCTGGTGAACCACTCCCTTTGTTTGAAGCACCTGTGATTTTGGACAGAAGTATCATGGTCATGGTCCCTGCTTCTCCTGGAGACTATTAATGTGACATCACGATGAGGGACTGGCTGATAAGAAAGTTGAAAATAGTCACCTTTCTCCAAGTTACATTATTAACTGAAATCTAACTGCCAATATGCATTTATCACTATTTTAGGATTTTTTCTACATGAGAATTATAAAGAACTTTAGTAAAATATTAAAGTTCGTTAATGTTTTAAAAGCCATTTGCAGTCATCTTTTCTGAGAGAATGTCATATTAGATCTAACTTAGCTGTGAGTTCCAGAATTTCTGTTTTCTTTACTAATTGGTATTTTCTAAATATTGCAGGTATTTGATTTGGAAAGAGGTAACAGCTCATTTATGCTAAAATGCCAATTGCTAAAAAAAAAAATCCACACTTAAGATTTTTATATGATGTTGGATTAAAACCAATTTAAAAATTACTATAACATGACATATAACTTTTTACTGAGCAATTTCAATGCCAGCTGCTAATAAAGCATCTTAGCTGTAAATGATAATTCAGATGCTTTTAGATAAAGTGGTGCATAAATATGGCTGGAAATTGATTTAGCTTCTTACAGAGGCTACTGAAGAATGACATATTTTGTTTAATACACCAGCTAATGTAGTCCTAAAAGCTCAAACAAGTGCCAGTTTTCACTCCTAAATTTGCTGTGGGAGATTAATGAAAACTTTATATTTTGCTGAGATGTTAATAATGGGCAGATGAGATGATAGGATTTTAGTCAAGGTCTTACAGCTACAGAATAACCAGCAAGGCTTGTCAATTTCCTTCTATTAATTTTGTTCAGACTTACACAGCTGGAGCGGGCTCACACGAATGCTTCATGCATTGACCTTCCTATCTCTGCCAGTGTAAATGCACACCCCATTGAGGATTTAGGTTCCTCGATGCTTGGGTGAGTTGAGCCTTGCCCCTGCTAGCAGGCACACAGTGGCTCTTAGGATCATGAAGCGCAGCACAGGGGATCAGGGAAGGCGCCTTCCTGCACACGCTCTATTTCTTGCTGCTCACTCAAAGCAGGTCATCTGCTGAATGGAAGCAGCTGCTCTTGGTGCTTCACCGCTGGTTTTAAGTAGGCCCAAGAGTGCTGCTGCGTGGAGAGCTTATCTGTGTGTACATGTGTATCTTGCCTGTCTAGCAGTGTGCGGAAATGTTGAGAGGACACTGGCAGGAGAGGCAGGGTACCTCATCGCCAGAGCTTAAACCCTGCTACAGAACACAAAGGAGCAGGAGGCTGAGCATGGTTGCACACATTTTTAATCCCACCACTTAGGAGGCAGAGGCAGGTGAATCTCAGTGAGATCAAGGCCACTCTGTTCTTCATAAGGAGTTTCAGGGCAGCTGGGGCCACAATGGGAGACCTCGTGTCAACAAAACAAAACAAAACAAACAAAACAAGATAAACAAAACAAAACAGGACAAGGCAGAGAACCTCAATAAATGGCCCATGCAAAAATTACTTTATCTATGGGCAAATACTTGGAGCAAAGCATTTATCAGAAGTGTGTTTTGGGACCAGAAAAATTCAATGTTGGTATGTAAGCTTTTACTGTCTGCACTGTTCTGGAGACGACTGAACTCAGCCACCACACATGCAAATATATTTGGCATGTAATAGTTTGCATATGAAAATTATTACTGTGCTATCAACTCCACATTAAAAATCCACTTCTGTTCAAGAGATGACATTTTACCTTCTCAAAGTAAAAAGTAGAAGCAAAATGTCTTAAAAATAAACACACAAAACCTTCCCCAAACCATTAATTTAATTGAAATATAACCCTTTGATATTTTGTTAAATTAGCAATTAAAAAGGTCACAAGCAATTAAATGAAACAAAAGCCATACTGTGTTCCTCTACATTAGTGCTGAACTAGGTCTTCTAGTGAATGACAAGATAAATTGTAATGGTGCCTTCAAAGACTTCACAGTGTATTCTGTCAAAGCTGGGAGTGTTAATGTCTCTATGTGCCATGGATTACCATAATGTATCGTGTCAAAATGCTCCAGCTGCAATAACTCAAAGCTGTATTGTGATAGATCAAATTTTGGGGTGGGACTTAACAGTGACTTGAGCACCAGAGCGCAAATGGACTGACAACAAAGCTCTGGAAAGGTCTGGGAACAACAGAGATCCCAGAGGATGATGCATCCCAGTCTCTGGAGTAAAATCAGGGAGGACCAAGGAATGGAGCCCAGGCCCTGTCTTAGGGGAAGAAGGGCCAAACAGGCTGGGGCAGGAAAGGCAAAGGGAAGGAGAGAGGACGCAATCAGAGGCAAGTCTAGGCAAGTCTAGTGCCTGCAGGAAAGAGGGGATGCTGGGACAGAGTCAGGCCTGGAGGGGGGCCTTGGACTTAGTAATACCTGGTAGACCATGGATAGACCATTAGATGTGGATTAAAACACTAACTGTTGGCCCCTCACTATAGGCTTAGAATGGGTCAAAGCTTGCCCAAGAGTGCACCATTAAAAAAGGCAGAGCAGGGATAGGCCTAGTGGATTTGAGTCATGTTCCTGTACTGTTCCTAACCCTTCTTCCTTTGGGTTATGCTGAAGGCTGGTCCTGTCCTACCTGTGGCCTGACGCTGCAATAAGTAGCAGCCAGGCAAGAGAAGGTGGACTGTGGAACAGTGAATTCTGAAGCACAGATTCGCAAAGTGCAGGCATGGGCCCACAGTGGGGCAACTCCAAGTTCCCTCCAGGAGGCCCTTGGTTCTACACTATCTTCATAGGAACATAAGACATCACTTGCCTCTTATGCTCATTCCCTTCCAAGTGCACAAAGCAATACAGAGTTCTGATTCCACACTGCAATTAACCTTTAGGAAACTATCACTTGAGTTTTGATATAAATGAAAATTAATACCAATAGTTATCTGGAAAGGGTATGGAAATACTCTTTCAACAATTGTATGTCTGTTAGGACAAATTTTCTTCATATACTACAGCCAAAACAATACAGCAACAAATTTAGTACAGAAGCAAATGAGAAAAATCTAGGATATGCGACCAGACAGATAGAAGCAAGTGAAAATGTAAAATGGGGCTGGGATGTAGCTCAGTCGGCCAAGTGTATGCCTAGCATGCACAAGGCCCAGGTTGGAATAAACAAGTCCGCAGCGCTGCACACACCACCATGGAGGCCACACCTGTAATCCCAGCACCTGGGAAGCAGAGGCAGATCAGGAGACCAAGGTCATTCTTAGACACAGGCACCTACCACATGCCACATGCTAGGCCAGTGCTTCAGGAACTTAGGAGGGTGGCGGACTCCTAGGTGATGAGAAGGAGGACAGTCTGAGGGAACAGGCCAGAAACCGTCAAGCACAAAGGGTAAATGTGTACTTAGGGAAGCAAGGAATGCTGGCCTTGGGCTAGAGAGGGGAAGGGACAGAAAAGAAGTGGGAGGAGGAGAGAGAGAGGGAGGGAGGGAGGGAGGGAGAGGGAGGGAGAAAAAGGGAGGAAAAGAGGGAAGGAAGGGAGAGAGGGAGAGGAGGAGAGGAGAGAGGTATTAAGAGGTGGGTTAACACTCAGCTCAGGCCCTGGCACAGGTAACATGCAGCTAGGCAAGGAACTGATAGGGAGAAGAGAAAACAAATCACTGTCCCTGCTACTTGACCTCCAAGTCTTGTAACGCCCATGCCAACCATTCTGCTTTAACCAAGCTGGACTTTGATCAGGTTGTACCATCTGGCCAGGGTGTCCTTTCTACTTTAAAATGGCTGTACTTCAAGGTCTAGTTCAAATGGAGCCTTCCCTGGTCTCTCTTCTGAAACCTCCAGGCCTGTGGGAGAAGGCTCTCATGGTGAGTCTTTTCACACAAGTATCTCATCTCTTTGTGGACAGGAGGAACACTGCCTGTCACCCAGCAAACGTTTACCAAAAGCTGCCAGTAGAATGAACAACACCAACCAGCAAAGTTTCATGGTGCCAGAACAGTACCGGATGGTTCTACCTTATCCTGTGAGTTCAGCTCAGCCCACAGAACCTAAGTGTCAATTAGACTCTTTAGTAGAGGGGGCACACTGAAGACAGGGTTCTTGCCTGGCATTAACTGAGCTCACACTAGGCGCTGGATGCTACATGTTCAACACTGTAAACACGTGACTGCATTTCATCCCCAGTGTCCTTTTAGGGTGGACGATAAACTCCCTGTTCAGGGCTTGAAAGGCCTTCCCGCTACTATAGTTATGAAACTAGTGTAGGCCAGAGCCAAATTTGTGCCCTAGTTCCAAAACTGTGCCCTTAACCACCACACCACCTCCTTCAGGTAAGTTCGGTCCTTCAATGGACTGGAAATGCACAACTCCATGGGCCATAACCTGATCAAGGGGGATGTAGAATACAAACATGCCTGGCCCTACTAACAAAAGAATTAGGGACAAGACTGTCACCCTAGTCAGACTCAACATTCGATGCCTGAGTGAGTCCTGGAGAAAAACTCTTCCTTAGCTCTCTGCATCCATCACGTTTTTTCCAGAGGCTGTTTAAGTCCCCAAAGTCTCATAAGCCCAAAGCTTCTCTTCTATTAAACACTTCCCTTCAGCTACTAGTCATTTTTGCTGGTCTCTAAAAACAATCAATAGGTGATATACTACAGCACACACAGGCCCCTCTGCAGTAATCTCTTTAAAGCCACCAGGATCACACAGTAGGGTATCGGCTACACAACAAGCAGGGTAGGGATCCTTGCTGTCACAGTACTTAATTGATTAAACTCTTGGAGTCAGATTCTGCCTGGCTGGAGGACTTTCCACGTGGAGATTTCAGCCCACCCTCAATAAATCAAGGTAATCTTGTTTTATGAGCTGATCAGAAGCAGCAGTTTTGGGTTTGTACAACTTTTGAAAGAGCAGCTCCCGGAAGGGGCTCCATGGCTCTGCTTCCCAGGCCTGCCTGGCCTTAGCTCATCACCTTGCGCCCTGCTCAGTTCAGGGCAGTCCATTCTTTGCTCAGCATGCCCAGATCTTCTGGTCTCAAGGCTTCAGATAAGCAGTACTCGCCTTTGAATATTATTTTACCTATTGTTTAACTCAGCTTTTTCTTCTTCAAAGAAGCCTATTAGTCCTATTTTTTTTTCTTTTAAAGACAGGGTCTTCATTTGGCCCCAGCTGGCCAGGACCTCATAGATCTACCTGCCTCTGCCTCTCAAGTGCTGAGATTAAAGGCATGCACCACCACACCTGGAAAAGCCCATTACTCTTGAAACAGGCACTCAACACTGCTTTTGTTTAATAACAAGCATGGACTCTTCACTTCAGCCCACCAGGTAGTTAAAAGCAGAACGAAAGCCTAGCAGCTCTGTCTTCATTTTGTGTGGACTTTGGGCTGAAGGCAGAGATAAATGATTGTCCTTAACCTTTCCTTGAGTCACTCTGAGTTCTAGAACATACAGGACACTCTTTGCCACTCGGATGAGGGTAATTATCCATGAGGAGTAACAGATTAGCCATTTAACAACTTTACTAGACCACCTTGTGGGAGTGACAGCCTTCAGGACCAGAGCTGAGCTATGGTGGGTCTAAGATGGGAGGGGCCCTGACTAAGGCTGCTTAATTATGCATTCCTCCTGTCTTCCACTTAAACCTAATGTCACGTCGTCAGTATCTGAAGGCAGATTTGGTGGGTGGCCACTCAGTATTTTTATTTGTTGTTCTTCCCATCCCGGCCAAGCTGAATGAATCCCTTTTCTGTTTTCACCAGTACTGGTCCCTTTAGTTACCAGGATGGAGGGCCCAGGCTCTTATGCTGAAAGCTCTGGTAAGTCTCACCAACTCCAGACTTTTACTATTTGCTCTTCAGCCCTATAGTTAGCTGAGGATCACTATTAGTTAGTAGTTAGTTAGCACAGACCACAACTGAGATCCAGTGTCAACATCTGAGGGACAAATGAACAAATATGTGCCCAAAGCGAATGCAACTGCCCTTCAGAGGCTGGAGTACAACCATCTTAAGAACACTGAACACAAGCTGGTATGTGTGCTTGAAGACAGGCTGACAGAATTCCTGTCACTCTGTCCTCCTGTGTGTCCTGGCTCCTGCTCAGAGCACAGGAAAAGTAGTGAGGTGTTCCAGAAAGCCCAGCACTGGAGGGTTGGAAAGTTTAATCAACACCAAGGTGTCCTCTTCCTAACTCCAGAGTCAAGAGACAGAGCACAGTGCTGAAAGAGCTCTCCTGGCATCCAGTCACTGTAGACATGGTACCTGATGCATCACCAAACCATTAGTGCGGGCAGCAGGGCACATTCTGGGGCCAGGAGCCGACTGGAGGAGTGCAAGCCTCTGTGCCCTCACTTAGAGCCCAGACAGGGCTTGTGGCTCGTCAAACATGTTTCCTTAGTGCTCTAATGTACCAGTGTACTGCTTAATGAAAGTTCTTAATTGTAATTCAATTAATTACATACACAGAGTCCCCAATTACATTTTCCAATAAGACATTGGCTGTGGTACAGGTCTAAATGCACTTAACCAATTTTAATATATTAAGACCAATTTCCCTTGAATACTAATTACTACCTAATGATGAAATGAAAAGGGGGGGGATCTTTTGAGGAAGGGGGAAAGAGAAAAAGGCAACTCATGTGGAAGTTCTCAGCTCATGTAACACAATGAAGGCTTTCATTACCGAAAAAATCTGTGTGGATAGGGTGCAGGAAACACAGCTTTTAGCCCCAGAGGTCAGCTCCTCCTCTGCCCAAAGGGCCTGTGGGAAGTCTATGAGGCTACTGGAAGAACAAGGAGAAAGCCATGTGTGCTCAGAGCAGCTTTGGTGTCTGGGAGAGTGCTTGGGCCAGGCAGTTGGCAGTGACCAACACTTGTGTGGTTCACTGTGGTTCATTAAGAGCTTTAATGTTCACAGGGTCATTTACTCGTCTCCATAGGTGAATCCTCACAATAGCTCCACAGGGCAGTGTCACCGTCACATCTGACACATGGAGAGATGAGACTCATAAAGGAGGACTTTCCCAAGTAACACAGGATGGGGCCAAACACCTCACTTTTCTTCCTCCATATACTGCCAACCAGCCCCCATTAACAGACAGCAAGAAGTAGACACAGAAACTTGGAAGAATGGCTCCATTTCACTTAAATTCTGTCAGTGTGTAGGGAGCTGTTATGCAACATCAACTAGAAAATTCCTTATAGCAAATACCACCTACCCTCAAGCCAGACAAGCAAACTGCCTTTCAGCAGTAACTCTGCCTGAAATACAGACCGGGTGCAACATAAGACCCTGCTGTTTGTAAACAGAGTTTATTTGCATGATCTCATTTTCCTTTGTATTTGATGACAACAGTTGTGGTCTAATGAAAGAGTCTTAAAGCCCTTGCACTCAACATACATGCTAGAAATTGGAGAGATTGGCAGTTTGTAACAGAAGAAAGCAAAGCCTCTTGAAGCAGAAGAATTACCAGGGAGTCACCAGGCCCAGCATCGAGCACAGACAGCAGAGTGGCCATTATGAATAAGCATCACAAATGGTTTTGGAAACACACCTGGTGCACCAGCAATCAGTCTCATCACTCTTTTTCTATGGTCCCCTTTTCTCCTTCCTAATTTGGTGGTGGTGGTGGTGGTGGTGGTGGTGGTGGTGGTGGTAAAGTGAAATCTAGCCACAAAGCTGCACATGTAAAGATGTTTGCACAAACTCTCAGGGAGAAGTGTGGAGACATCAGGGATGGCATGTAGGAGGTACACTCCATCAGGGGGAACAAGGCAGGTCTGGACAGACATGGAGATGCAGAGGGGAATTCAGACCTGCCCCTGTCCAGGGTAAGGCAGGCTATAACCTGGAAGCAGGCAAATCTATCAAGCCTAGTGAGTGACCAGAGAGAAGGAAGAAGAGGGATTCCAAACCTACGCCATCCCAACAGGCTTCTAAGAACTATCTGCTCTCCTGGACCTTCAAGAGGGACCTAAGTGAGAACTCTCTCCCTGTGGATGCTCTGTCCTACCAGTCTACCTGGGGGCCTACCCATACTTTGTATGTCATCTTTTTTTAGTTTTTGGTCTTTTTGAGACAAGGTCTCCCTGTAGCCCCAGCTGCCCTGGAACTTGCTACATAGATCAGGCTGGGTTTAACTCACAGAGATCTGCCTGCATCTGCCACCATGCCTGGCTTGTAGTGTAATCTTAAATTAGGAAAATTAAGTTCAGGAAAGCCCTGAAATGTTTCATTCTGTCAATCTCCTTTGAGGGAGGCTAAGCTGATATTTGTTTGGAGACAGGATCTCCCTGTAGCCCCAAGCAGGCCTGGAACTCACTATGTAGACCAGGCTGGTATCTATCTCATAGACATTCTGTGGTCAAAAGCACTGGATACTCTTACAGAGATGTAGATTTAGTTCGCAGTACCCACATGGTGGCTTACAGTGGTGATTGGTAATTCCGGTTTCAGAGGTTCTCATACCCTCTTTCAGCTTCCTTGAGCACTACAGGCAGACCAATACTCATGCACATAAAACAGTAATGATAAAAAATAAAAATAATAAAAAAGTCATTGACACTTCTTTTCATAGCATCTTCTACTAAGGAAGTAAACTAACTGGATTCAGTTTTTTCAGTGCACTTACTGGAAGAAAACACAGTTTGGTTTTCCAGGCTCTTCATTATTACCACCATATAACATTAGTACGTTATTTCCCTTCTTTGACCCTATTTCTTCTTTCATAAAATGAAGGGAGCACAGTAGCTCAGAAGATTGTTGTAACAACTGTACTTTGTGCCTCACTCAGTTTTCACAAAACACCTGTGAAACAGATTCAACCTTCATAGAAAATGGGCCTGGAGAGATGACTCAACCTGTTCCAGTGGCAGAGGCTGCCAATGGCTCATCCAAAGACAACCTGGTTCTAGTGACTGTCCTCTAAACACTAGGCAAAAGTACTGGAGAGCCCAGTGAGTGATAAACGAAAAGGACACAGTATAAAGGACATAGTATCTGGCAGTTTGTAGGCATTCCATAAAGCTAGTTTAATTTCTTGCAGATTTTGGCTCTGATGATGAGAAATTCCAGAGTTTCTCTCTCAAAGCTACAGGAAGAATAAATCAGTCCTTTCTTTTAAGGGCCTGGATGGGCTGCCCACATGTGATCACTGGGGAAAGGTCATCAGAACATTTGGCAGGAAAGAAAATTGAGGCCAGCTTGCTGCCAGGACTCATATAGAAGCTTGGACAGGAATGGAAGCCTTCTAGCTGCATCCTCACCATGTACACACTGCTTCCTTCTGGTCCGCTTCCAGCTTTGAGCAGACAGTTGGCTGAAGGATGTAGTAGATTAAGAGACAAGAATCCAAACTGGAAAGCGCAAGGACTCTGGCTCATCACACTCTTATTTAGGCCAAGATCCAAGTGCAAATCTGAGCTCTCAGCCCCTAGGCAGAGTCCCATCAGTTCCTTTGCAAGCTTCTCTTTGAGTATGAAGACAACTATGGTAACCACCCTCAGGACTGAGAACTTGGGTTAGCTCTGGAGCCAGATCAGTGATAAGTGGTGGTCCTCTCTGGTTAGTGGCTGGCTAACTCTGGGTAAGCCATACTCCTATCTCACAGTGAGAATAATATCTTTTGGAGAGTTATGAAAATACATGAGAATACATTAGCAAAACTCTTAGTATAAGGCCTTATGACAGTAGGCCCAGACAAGTGATTCTTAGAACAGCTTCTGGTGTGGTTGCTTTACGTGTTTTGCTTCATCTTTCCTCTGAAGAGAAATGGAAAGGCTTCTATCCACCCCACACCCTTTCAGTTTGTTCCTTGTGATCTGAAAACAACTGTGCTCTTATATTATGAATCCCTTAACAGGTTCTAAAAGTAACCTACCATTTATTTTCAGATTTTAGAATTTTGGTATACGGGCAGAGGGTATATATGCATATTTTAGGGTAATATAAAGTCAAAATGGAAAAATGTGAATCCTGAAATATGATTTGGGAATAACATACAGTTTGTTTTCAGATGACATAATTTAGTATAGGTGAGACATATATCTGTATACACACACACACACACACACACATACATACATTGAAGCAATACAAGTTGGAGGAAACAACAACAAAAGAACTGGGACAAAACCAAACACAAACACAAAAAAACCCCAACTGAAACTGTGAAGTTCTCCCCAAAACAATAATACTCTGCTTTGGAAAAAACTCTGGAAAGACTCAGAAAAAAGATGCAAGACATGTATGGCAGAATGCATGAACTCAGGTTGGGGGTGGGGCATAGAAGGGAAATGAGTCTAAATTGGATTGAGAAATGATGTATGATGTATGAAAAAGTTTAATAATAAAAAATATATTTAAAAAATTGTCAACACACGCAAAATGTACCAAGATGCCAATAAATAACCATAATAGATAATGTTTGCATATCAACATTTTCTGGTAACAGAATCCACTATGAAGTTCTTATTTGTGAATTACCCAAATATGTTTAAGAGTCTTTGAAGAATGATAGAAGGAAGGCTGGAGAGCTGGCTTAGTGGTTAAGAGCACTGGCTGTTCTTGCAGAGGACCCAGGTTCAGTTCCCAGAACCCACAAGGCATTTAACAACTGTCTGTAACTCCAGTTCCAGGGGATCTTCTGGCCTCTGTGGGCACTTGCACAAATGTGGTATGCTTACATACATGTAAGCAAAACATGCATACACATAAAATAAGTTAAAAGGGAGAATGACAGAAATGACGAAGAGAGCGATCACCTGTCACTCTCAGGTAGAAAGTGCAGAAAGTTACACAGGGAGTGCTGCTCAGCAATGCCTCTGGCTCAAATTGGTGCTGGTGTGAGTGGTTTCGGGTACAGTGCCACAAGGAGTGTCTTACGAGGATGTTGCACTACACAATCTCTGTCCATGTTATTTTTTCCTTATTTCTTGTTTACCTTTCTTCATTCAGAAATTCTGGAAAGTACAAATATGTATCAATAGAAAGGAAAACACTATGAATGTTCCCTTCCTTCCTTTTTATTTGCCAGTTTTATAGCTAGGATTAGTCTCCATGAGACATTGTACATTTCTATCATTTCTTCCCTTTAATGTTACATCAAGGTTACTTCTTTCCATACCAAACTTGCTAAACGTTAAGTTTTAATTTGTTTTTAAAAGATTTTTTTAGCCGGGAGTGGTGGCGCACGCCTTTAGTCCTAGCACTTGGGAGGCAGAGGCAGGCAGATCTTTGTAAGTTCAAGGCCAGCCTGGTCTACAGAGTGAGTTCCAGGACAGCTGGGGCTACAGGGAGACCCTGTCTCGAAAAATACAAAAAAAAAAAAAAAAAAAAAAAAAAAAAAAAAAAGATTTGTTTTTTTTATGTGTATGATTGTATTGCCTGCAACCATGTCATGCAATGCCCATGGAGGTCAGAAGAGGGTGTTGGATTCCACTGGAACTGGGGTTACAGACAGTTGATAGTCGTCATGTGCGTATTGGGAATTGAAGCTTGGTCCTCCGAAAGACCAGCCAGTGCTCTTAACTCCCAGGGCAGCTCTAGACCATAATTTCTTATTTTAAAGATAAGGTTTCACCAGGCGTGGTGGCGCACGCCTTTAATCCTAGCACTCGGGAGGCAGAGGCAGGCGGATCTTTGTGAGTTCGAGGCCAGCCTGGTCTACAGAGTGAGTTGCAGGACAGCTGGGACTACAGGGAGACCCTGCCTCAAAAAGAAGACCCAAAAAAAAAAAAAAAAAAAAAAAAAAGATAAGGTTTCTCCGTATCCCCAGGTAGCCTTGAACTTGCAGAGCTCGGCCTGCCTCTGCTTCTATGTGCTTGGATTAAAGGTGGAATGGAGTTTTAAAAAAATAATCTTGTAGGGCCTGGGGAGATGGCTCAGTGGGTGAAGTGCTTACTGTACAAGCATCAAGACCTGAGTTTGGCTTCCCCAGCACACATACAAAAATCTAGGTGTGGTGGCCTTAGCCAGCAACTCTGGCAGTGGAGAGGCAGAGACAGAGGAACCCTTGGGACTTGCTGGCCAGCCAGTCTAGACAGAGAAGTCCAGGTGAGTGAGATGATTGGGAAGACACCTGATGTCAATCTATAGCGTTCCCATACATTGGCATAGGCAAGTACATCTGCACACGTACGTACACTCACTCACTCTCTCTCTCTCTCTCTCTGTGATCTGTTCAATGATCACAGGATCTGTAGCGTGTCTCCTCAGTCCTGTCACTGTGTTTCTCTCTTATTTTTCTTCCTTCACTCTGATCCATTCCAAAAGAGGTTTACTGAGTTTATTAGCCTTTCTGAAGAACCAACTCTTCCTTTTGATGTATCGGGGTTTTCTACCTCATTAATTTCTGCTCCTATATTTATTTCCTCTTTCCTTTTATTCTCTTAGGTTTGCTGCTCTTTTCTACAATTTTTTTGGTCTCTTTTTTGAGACAGGGTATCTCTGTAGCCCCAGCTGTCCTGGAACTCACTCTGTAGATCAGGCTGGCCTTGAACTCACAAAGATCCACCTGCCTCTGCTAGGATTAAAGGTGTGTGCCACCATGACCGGCTGAGATTTTTTTTTAAGCCAATGTTTTATTGAAGCTATGTGCATTTTATACAAAATTAGATTACAAATCAAATCTAGACCCCTGCCTCCCTCCCTGCCCCCCAACCCCACCAGAGCTCATGCATTCTGCCAAACAAATTTTTCATCTTTTTCTCAGTCTCTCTCTAAATTCTCTGTGAAGAAGTTTACTGTTTTGAGCAGTTGTTCACCATTTCAGTCAGTTCTTTGACGCAGTCTTTTCTGTTGTTGTTATTCCTTCCAGTATGTATCACTCCAAAATATGCACATATGCATGCCACATATATCATATATTTTAGCATCTTCAGCTTATGATTTTTTTTTTATTAGGCTGAAAGATGTTATGTGTGAAGTCTCCTCCTTAGTAAGCTCAAACCACCATCAGTTCTGCCCTTGTGCTCCATACTGTAGTTTTACCTTCCCATGGTCACCAAATGAGGTCTAGTAAGCACCATGTCCTGTCTTGATCTTCCTGTACTGGTCTCCATGATACAGCCTGGGTAGTCCAACAATGGCAGTCTATACTCTGAAGAAGTGGAAACCCCAGCAGTAGCTCAGTCCACAAGTTGGGTGTCTCAGCAGTCCCCATCTGGCACTGAAGGTCTGGAGGATTCTTGGAGAGACATAAGTGTTCAGTCCATATTGGAAGGTTGAAAAGCAGTGTCTTCTCACATCTTTGAAGGATGGCAAAACCAGTGGCAGCCACAGGGTAGTGTATTTGCCAGTAAGACAGGGAAAACAACTGTGCTCATTTGTCTTTGTACTAAGATCTCAAGTTTTATATCTGAAGTACAATTTCTCAGGATTATTTATTATTTATTTATTTATTTATTTATTTATTTATTTATTTATTTATTTATATACTTTCCTTTTGGATGTTTAAGGCCACACAGCCCAGATTAACCAAAGTTTTTGTTTTCTCAAGGTCAGTTGAGGATCTGGTACTCAAGGGTCACTCAGGTTTTTGGGGGTGGGAGGGAGCCCCTGGCTCCTTTTTTGGCTTTTTAATCACCAGTTCCATCCACTCGAGGACAAAGCCAAGTCGGGCGAGATCAGGCTCCCCTCCTTCTCTCTCTCCCCCTTCTCCTCCTCTCCTCCTCCCGCCTCTCCCCTCCTCTTCTCTTCTTTTTTTCTATACTTTCAAGACACAGTCTCCCTTTAAGTCCC
>VZQC01009846.1:332278-360437 GCA_009823505.1 Rhizomys pruinosus
AACAACAACGACAACAACAACAACAACAGAAAGGACTGCATCAAAGAACTGACTGAAACAGTGAACTTCTGCTCAAAACAGTCAACTTCCACATGGAGAGTTATTGAGAAAGACTGAGAAAGAGATGAAAAGCATGTTTGGCAGAATGCATGAGCTCTGGTGGGGTGGGGGAATGGGGGGGGACACGGGTCTAGATTTGATAAAAAAATAATAAATTAAAAAAATTTTTTTTATTAACTTTATTTCTGTATGTGTATGAATGTACTGTCTGCATGCAAGTTTGTGCACCCGTGTCGTGCAATGCCGTGGAGGTCAGAAGAGGGTGTCGGATTCCCCTGGAACTGGAGTTCTCCTGAAATTGGAGTTTCAGACGGTTCTCGGCCGCCATGTGGGTGTTCGGGATCGAACCCGGGTCCTCTGTAAGAGCGGTCGGCACTCTTAACCGCTAGGCTATCTCTCCAGCCCCGCAACACCTGCTTTCTTTTTGGTACCATTTGCTTGGAGTATTTGTTTTTCCATTCCTTTACCTTAAGTTGGTGCCTATCCTTGATAGTGAGATAGGTTTCTTGTAGACAGCATATAGAAGGGTTTTGTTTCCTAATCCAATCTCCCAGTCTATGTCTTTTGACTGTTGAGTTTAGTCCATTAATATTTAAGGTTATAATTGAAAGATGTGTGTTGCTTCCTTTCACCTTATTATCCATTTGCACTTTTAGTCTCAGTTTCTACTTCTGCAGTTATGCTTTTATTAATTTCTCTTTCTAGGTGCTTGGGGATAGTTGTTCCTCTCTTTTGTCTTTGAATTGCTTCAAGTATTTTCTGAAGGGTTGCTTTTCCGGACATGTATTCTATCATCTTGTTTACGTCATGGAAGATTTTTCTCTCTCTTTCAACTATAATCGACATTTTTGCTGGGTATAGTAACCTAGGTTGGCATCTACAATCCTTTAACACTGGGAATGCTTTGTTCCACATTCTTCTTGCTTTCATAGTTTGCACTGAAAAGTCAGTTGTAATTCTGATGGGTTTCCTGTTATATGTAACTTGTTTTTCTTTTGTGGCTTTCAGAATTTTGTCTTTGTTTTGGGTGTCTAGCATTTTAACTATGATATGGCATGGAGAGTTTCTTTTCTGATCTTGTCTGTTTGGAGTTCTATGTCATTGTATTTGTATGGATTTGTCTTTTTTTAAAATTTAGAGAAATTTTAATCTATTATTCTGTTGAAGATCTGATCAATACCATTCTCTT
Organism: Rhizomys pruinosus; assembly: GCA_009823505.1. Classification (NCBI taxonomy): domain Eukaryota; kingdom Metazoa; phylum Chordata; class Mammalia; order Rodentia; family Spalacidae; genus Rhizomys; species Rhizomys pruinosus. Next base: position 333,528 of record VZQC01009846.1, read on the forward strand.
GTGATTCTTCTTTCTCTATTCCTATTATGTGGAGGTTTGATCTTTTCACAGTGTCCCACATTTCCTGGTTGTTCCACTTTTGTATATTTTTAAAATTTTCATAATCTTTACTTGAGCTTTGTAGTTGTTCTGTGTTATCTTCCAGGTCTGATATTCTTTGTTCTGCTTCCTCCATTCTACTTCTGAGCCTTTTTCTCTTCTTTACCTCTTGATTGGATGAGTGTTTTATTTTCTTTTTCATTTCATCCTGTGATTTCTTCAGTATTTCCACTTCCTTTTGGAGCTTCTCAATCTTTTCCTATAGCTCCTTGCTTTGCTGGTTGGTTTCCTTTTTCAGTGTTTCCATTTCCTTCTGGCGCTTGTCATTCTCTCCCTCTAGTTCTTTCTGGAGTTTGTCATTCTCTCCCTTTAGTTCTTTTCAAAGTTTGTCATTCTCTCCCTCTAGTTCCTTCTTGAATTTTTCATTCTCTCTCCTTAGTTCTCAGACTTGTTCTTTATATTCTTTGGTTTCTTTGAATATTTCTGCAATTGTTCCTCTAAGATCTGTGTTTGGGCCACCCCCAGGGGGATCCCACTGTAGGACTCTCTCACAGGGTTGGTAGAGCTTGGTGTGGAATTATCCTGCACCTTTCCCATGTTGTCCCTTAGTTGTGTCCCTGGCATGTGGGTCTCCCTTTTGTCTGTATTCTGATGAGAGGCCCAAATGCCTCTTCACGGTGTTGAAGGCTTGCTTTGCTTGCCTCCTTCAGATGCCTTTGTTTTTTCTTCCTTGTTTATGGAGTGTTCACTTGTGTAAGTTTCAGGCTTTCAATTTTGTTTCTATATTGGAAGTCTAACTCATTCTTCTCTTTCTGTTCTGAAGGTTCTCCAGTTGGTGGGGGGGGGGTTGCCTTGCTTGGCCTGTGCCCCAGTACTCTGTGCTTCAGGTGGTCCTGGGAAATCCCTGATCTAAGCTCTGTGCACTCAAGTCTCACAGTGGCAATAGGCCCACCTTTTATACTAGCTAGCAGGGCAACTCTGCCCCCACAGCCACATAAGATAATGATTCAATTATTCAACAAACCAATGAAACAATTATCCAACAATCTAGAGATAGAATTATCCAACAATCCACCTGGCTGAAGTGCCCAGCACCTACATGTGCTTCCGGCTGTAGAATTTTCATTATCTTTCCAGCAAAATGTTTTCTAATTTTCACTATTATTTTTTCCTTAATTTTTAAAATTGAACTTTTATGCATCTCATACATTTCTTTGTGTGTGTGTGTGTGTGTGTGTGTGTGTGTATGTATGTGTGTGTGTATGTGTGTGTGTTTGTGTTTTTGAGACAGGGTCTCCCTGTAGCCCCCAGCTGGCCTGGAACTAGCTCTGTAGACCAGGCTGGCCTGGAACTAACAGAGATCCACCTGCCTCTTTCTCAGACTTCTGGGATTAAAGGCATACACCACCATACCCAGCTTAAAGATGATTCTTATCCACCATGTGAGTGCTGGGAATTGAACCTGGGTCCCGTGCAAGAGCAGTCAGTGCTCTTAACTGCTGAGCCATCTCTCCAGCCCCCTTCATAAATTTCTTAATCAAATTTAGACCCATTCCCCTTACATGGCTCACACCCTGCCAGAGCTTGTGCGTTCCACTACTATTTTTTTTAACCCATGGGTTCAGAAGCTTGCTTTTCAGTTTTCAAATGCATGCAGGTTTTCTCACCTTCCTGATTTCTAGCCTAACTTCATTGTTATCAGAGAGCACATGCCATGAAACTCTGACTTTTTCTAGTGGAAGACAGACAATATTTTGAAAACTATCAGTCTACAAATCACTGTTACAGTTTAGATCTTTTCTCAGGGTAGATTTCCCTTTGCAGAAATCTTGGTTAAAATCTTTTTAGGTCTCTTGCTCTGTCTAGTTCTCTCATTTGAGAATCCACTATTGCTGCCAATGTCTGATGATGCCAACTTTCCATGAGGATTTATTTATTTATTTATTTATTTATTTATTTATTTATTTATTTATTTATTTATTTATCTTTTTGAGATAGGGCTTCCTGGTAGCCCCAGCTGTCCTGGAACTTGCTATGTAGACCAGGCTGGCCTTGAACTCACAGAGATCCACCAGCCTCTGCCTCCTGAGTGCTGGGATTAAAGGTGTGCTCCACCATGCCTGGCTATTTATTTTTGAGACATGTATCCTAAGGCTGGCCTTGAACTTACTATATAGCTGAGGGTAACCTTGAATTCCTCATTTTCCTGCCTTGGTCTAAGTGCTGGGATGACAGGGGGAAGTATTAAATTTTGCATTCACATAGCTGTGTACTTGATAGGAATCAACATTTTTACAAATATTTGCTACTTATCTAAATTGCTTTTAGATCATTTGAGCATCGTTTATTTGTTATTATTATTATTATTATTATTATTTTTTGTATTTTTGAGACAGGGTCTCCCCCTAGTCCCAGCTGGCCTGGAGCTTGCTATGTAGACCAGGCTGGCCCTGAACTCACAGAGATCTGCACACCTCTGTCTCCCGAGTGCTGGGACTAAAGGTGTGTGCCACCATGCCTGGCTTTTTTTGTTTGTTTGTTTTTGTTTTTGTATTGTTTTTTACACAGGATTCTTACAGCTGGCTGCAGACAGTGAGGCTGTCAACTTTTCACCTTTGAGAGTTTGCTGTTGAGTGCCAAGAGTACATCTCCCTTCCTAGTGACTATGCAGGCTGTTTCAGAAGAGGCACCATGGCCTGTGGTCAAAGGGTGGCGGTCTGGTCTGGCTTAGTCAGTGGCAGGACTGAAAAATCTTTTTACTTCTTCACTCGGTCTACTCTTTCTGAGTTCCTGCAGTATATGGTCTTTAGCGGACTGTTGGGTTAATGACCAGCCAGCTGGTGTGGGTCCAGAATCCCCTTACAGACCTATAATCTACTGGGGAAGGCAGACAGCAGTCAGGTAATGAGCAAAATAAGCAACAGAAATATATGCTGGGGTTAAGAGATGGCTCAGCAGTTAAGAACACTGACTGCTCTTGCAGAGGACCCAGGTTTGAGTCCCGGCACCCACATGGTGGCTAAGAACTGTCTTTAATCTGGGTCTGGTGGCACATGCCTTTAATCCCAGTGGTTTGAGGCAGAGGCAGGTGGATCTCTGTGAGTTCAAGGGCAGCCTGGTCTACATAGTGAGCTCTAGGCCAGCTGGGACTCGAGGGAGACGCTGTCTCAAAAAACAAAAAACAAACAAAAAAAGAAATATATGCCATGAAGAATAAGCAGTATGCTCTTGGACAGTACACTGGGGCCCAAACAAGAAAAGGACCAGGTATAGGTGATGTGGCAAGGGGCTGCCTCTAGAGAGATGACGTTTAAACTGAGAGAAGACTGAGGAAGAATTAATGAGAAAGAGGTTAAGAGCATTTCATTCAGGCAGAAGAAACAGCCCTGGAGCAGGATAACCCTTACACCAGGGGAGTACAGAGCAGAGGCAGAATCTCACAACCAAACCAAAGACACAAAGAAAGGAATTCACCGATGTTTTAAACAAGTTCTCATTTTGCCACTTGGAATCACTACACTGCCTTCTACTAAGAATATTCAAATGGCTAAAATTTTCTAAAACTTGATGTTGAACAGTTGATAGTGACAGGGCCAATTGCTGTGTGTACAAAAGAGCCTTTGCCTGAGAGGGGGCCTCTTGTTTCAAGCTGTTTCCAGGGCCATTCCAAAATTAGGAAGATGGAGTTCAACAGCAAAATATTAATCACAAGAGCTAAATAGGATGCAGACTAGCAACAGCATGGACTGTCATTCTGCTGTGGGACACACTTCTAGCAAGAAGGCTGTGGGCTGCTTTGGAAACCGGTCACATTCATCTGCTTAGGGGAGCCAGGCCAGCAAGTTCCCAAACACGTCACTCCTAAACATGTTTGTAACAGACAAAGCGGGCACCACAGAGCGAGGCAGCCAACATACTGTTCTCGCGGACCAGGCAGAACTCCCACGCGTTCTGGCTCTCCAGCGTGCTCTCCAGGTCCACCGCGACGTTGGGCTCACTCTGCTTCTCCAGGCGATACTGAGGGCCTGGAAGATCAAAGGGGCAGGAGGAGGGGAGGAAGTCTGAAATGGTGAATATAACACTCAGAAATTACCACATCCTGGGGAGAGCTGAAGGAAATGGTAGTACCTGTCTAAGGAGTGTAACTGTTCAAGATGGCAGAGTGGCTTTTCCCACACAATTTTCTTGGTTCTCCCCACACCAGATAAGAGGGAAAGGAAAATGGCCTTTGAATCTGGCCGAATTGCAGTCACATGTGACAGACCCATTTCTCTGACATGAGCAGCTACCCTTCTTCTGTGACCCATTTCCTAATGCGCAGTGTGGGAACCCTTATACCAAAAAGATTATGGTGAAGATCAATGTGACGTGGAAAAAACACTGACTTAGGAATGCACCCATGCCACATGGGGCACCACTACTGTGCTTATTAATAATCATCACTGCATAATAATCGTTCACAATCAGGATTAAGGTATGTGTAGAGCTCTACTATGTTAGTTCAACAATTAAACCCACCACCACCACCCACCATGAAAACTACAGAAATGGCTATCAGGTTCTGGGTCTTGGAAATGGAAAGACACTAGCTGGTGGGTGCTCAGTTTTTTTTACTGACCTTTGTGAAAACATCCAAGAACAAAACAGGTGCAGTGTGACTGGTGGCCAGAATCCTAGCTGTCCTCATTACACACAGCACTCTGGCAGACCTTAAGGTGACACTGGGGGATTTTATAAATTTAGTTATGTATTTCTTTGTCAGCCCAGATGACAATGTTGTTCTCAGGAAACACCTAGTGTTGCATTAGTCAGATTCAAGGCTGTGCCTGTTATTTGATGACGGTTATTGGAAAGATGAGAAATACAGAAAACTTTATTATGTGTTTGGTCAGACAGGAGGCATGAGTGAGCTGAGGACGACCCCAGAGGGAGTGTGGGCTCCCAGCAGAACACAGTTTTTCAGACACATTCCTGTAGCTGCTGTCAACTTGTTGTTAACTCCTGCCTAGTGCTTCTCCTTGAGCCATCAGAGCCATTTCATTATTTCTAGTAGTTCTTTTCCAGTATGCCCCATATTCATCTGGAGTTGTAGAAATTTATTTCATTTTTTTAAAATCTTTTCTCTGCCATTTCATCAGCACTTCTGCCAGAGTTCACACACACACACACACACACACACACACACACACACACACATATTTTTGACACTCAGATGCTCTATATTTAGATCAAGAAGGTACTGTCTTTCCATGCCGAGCATGTAGTTCAGCGCAGCCTGCTTGCCTAGCATGTACAAGACCAGACTGCCATCTCTAGTACCATGCCCCACACAGTGCTGCTTCAATATTATACATACTAAAATTCTGATTTTAAAAAGTATGAAAACCAGGGCTGGAGAGATGGCCTAGCGGTTGAGAGCGCTGATTGCTCTTGCAGAGGACCTGGGTTTGATCCCCAGCACCCACATGGCGGGTGAGAACCGTCTTTAACTCCAGTTCCAGGGGAATCCGATACCCTCTTCTGACCTCCGCAGCACTGCGCGACACAGGTGCACAAACTTACATGAAGACAGTACATTCATATACATACAAAATAAATAAAATTAAAAAAGAACTATATGACTTCAGAAAATAATATTAAAAAAATAAAAGTATGAAAAGCACTGGGTGATGTGGCACACACTTTTAGTCCCAGCACTCAGGAGGCAGAGGCAGGCAGATCTCTGTGAGTTCAAGGCCAGCCTGGTCTACAGAGTGAGTTCTAGGTCAGTTGGGACTAAAGGGAAACCCTGTCTCAAAAAGACAAAAAAAAAAAAAAAAAAAAGAAAAAAAAAAAAAAAAAGAAAAAAAGGGGAAAAAAGAGAAAAAAAAAAAAAAAAAAAGAAAAAAAAAAATTATTTCTAGCTGGAATGTGGTGGCACACACAACCTTTTTACCTCGTACCTGGGAAGGGAGGCAGGCCAGATCTCTGTGATTCAAAGCCAGCCTGGTGCTACAGAATGAGTTCTGAAGGTTCAGTTGGAGCTACAGAGAGACTTGTTTTCAAAAAATCCAAAAAACAACAACAAAAAAAATTATTTCTAGCATGTGAACAATGGTCACAGTAGAATAGTGCAGTTGTGAGTGCCTTTATTTTTCCTTTGGTTTTCTCTGTATTTTCAAATTCCCATATAATAAAGGCTGCTTTTATAACTTAAAATAACAAATATACCTACAAATTCTCTAATTTTGCACTACATCTTTTAAAAAAAAATTTTTTTTTTCTTGTATGTGTATGAATGTACTGTCTGCATGGAAGTTTGTGCACCCGTGTCGTGCAATGCCGCAGAGGTCAGAAGAGGGTGTCGGATTCCCCTGGAACTGGAGTTCTCCTGGAATTGGAGTTTCAGACGGTTCTCGGCCGCCATGTGGGTGCTGGGGATCGAACCCGGGTCCTCTGTAAGAGCGGTCGGCGCTCTTAACCGCTAGGCCATCTCTCCAGCCCCCTTAAAATATTTTTTAAATTTTATTTATTTTCGTATGTGTACGAATGTACGGTCTGCATGCAGGTTTGTGCACTGTGTCATGCGATGCTGCGGTGGTCAGAAGAGGGTGACGAATTCCTCTGGAAATGGAGTTAAAGACAATTTTTAGCTGCCATGTGGGTGCTGGGGATCGAACCCAGGTCCTCTGTAAAAGCAGTTGGTGCTCTTGACCGCTAGGCCATCTCTCCAGCCCCGTCGCACTACATCATTTTTTCTGAGAATACTGTAATTGCCCACATTGTGGCACCTCTAAGGGGTCATTCACGTGATAATCTAATAAGAAGCAGTCATGGTGTTTACTCAGCTTCTTGTCACCCTGCCCTGTTCCTGGACTGGGCACTCCAAGAGCCTGCACTGGGTGACACCCAGACTATAAGCCTGCCTCCCCTTTCCTGAACACAGGACCCAGGCTTGGCTGCAGCAGGAGAAACTGAGGCTGGCTTCCTCTGGACATTTTTTTTTTTAACTTGCAGTTCCTGCAACTTCCTAGGAAACATGATCAGGAAGACCAGAGCCATTGGGTCCTCGCTCAGAAACACAACTCCTACTCTACTCAGCTGCCGTTGTCGGGTCTTATGCAGGCTTTCCTATCAAAAAAGATCCACTTGGTTCCTGAAGTAGCTCTCATTTACTACTCATCATATGCCAAGTGCACTGTGTGCTCCCCAGTCCTCACAGCAGGCCTGAGACGCAGAGCTTAGCATCCCATTTCACAGACTGGGATCTCATGAAGAAACTTGCCCAAGATCACAAAGGTAAGATGTAGGAAGGGGGAAAAGAAAACCCAAGGGGCTTTTGGTGTTAGCATGTATGAGTTTTGAGCTTTTCTTCCTCTTGCAAACTATAAATTACTGGTCAATTATAAAGAGGCCATAGCTTATACCATAAATATAGATTTTTGTAGATTTGTTGATTCATCTGTGTTCTGAATCACTTAACTTGAGGTTTATATAAATTCAAAATGAAAGAGATCTGAAATAATTTATTTTAATGAATCTCACATACCCTAAACACCCCAAACTCTGCCTATGCTCTGGGGTCACGATAGTACAGACTTCCTGATGAAGACAGAATCTCATCATCTGATACATTCAGGAAGAGAAGACAGAATCTCATCATCTGATACATTCAGGAAGATGGTCCCAACTTTTAAAAAAATTTTAATTAATTAATTAATTGTATGAATGTACTGTCTGCATATAGGTTGGTGCACCCATGATGTACAATGCCGCAGAGGTCAGAAGAGGGTGTCGGAATCCCCTGGAACTGGAGTTAAAGATGGTTCTTAGCCACCATGTGGGTGCTGGGAATCGAACCTGGGTCCTCTGCAAGAGCAGTCGGCACTCTTAACCACTGAGCCATCTCTCCAGCCCCCCCCCCCTTTTTTGTCTGTGTTGCTTATACTTCTGTCTGCAACAGGTTGGTGCACCTGTTGGTGCAATGCCGCTGTGATGGTTAATCCTGGGTGTCAATTTGACTGGACTAAGAAAAATAAGAGAAAAGGGTCTTCTGATTGGACCACCTCAACCGGATGGCCCACCCCAAATGTGGGTTTACCTTCTGCTGGCAGGCAGTATTAAGCCACAGCAGCCGGGAGCTGGTCCTTTATTTTTCCTCCTGCGGCTTGCCTTTTCTCATCTGGTGAGTTTGTCTTGCTACTGTGATCAACCTTTCGGATCCAGCGTTACTGAGACCGGCAGATCTCTGAATCCATTCTGGGCCTTCAGCACTAGACTGGGACTCCTGAGACATCCAGCCTTGCGGACTGAGCGGTTCCCTGGATTCCCGGCCTCTCCAGTTCGGCGCTACTGTTGATATTGACTCCGTCACGTGAGCAAATCAATAAATTGTATATAGTTATATATACTCATCCTGTTGCTTCTGTTTCTTTAGAGAACCCTGACTAATACAGCCGCGAACGTAAAAAATAGGGCAGAGGTCAAAATAGGGCGTCGGATTCCCCTGGAACTGGAGTTAAAGACAGTTCTCGGCAGCCATGTGGGTGGTGGGGATTGAACCCAGGTCCTCTACAAGAGCAGTCAGCGCGCATGTATGTGTGTGTTTGACTGCACGAGTGTCATGGCCCATGTGTGGCAGTCACAGAACTACTTGCAGTTGTTCTTCCTCTCTTTCTACCATCTGTGTCCCAGATATCAAAGGCAGATTGTAAGGCTTGGTGGCAAATATCTTTACCCACTGAGCCACCTAACCCACTGACCAATTTTCTTTAAAAATAGTCCAGCTGGGCATGGTGGTGCACGCCTTTAATCCCAGCACTTGGGAGAGAGGCAGGCAGATCTCTGTGAGTTCAAGGGCAGCCTCGTCTACATAGTGAGTTCCAGGAAGACCCTGTCTCAAAAAAAAAAAAAAAAAAAAAAAAAGTCCTATGTAAACTCAGTTTTGCCAGGAACTGACATTCCACTTTGGGTTGCTTTCTGCTCTGAATCCTCCCTGTTTCCTAAAAGGTAAAAACAACTTGGAAATTCATTTCTGAACTTGGTGAGGGACTGATGAGTCTTGACTTTGGGGAAGGGAGGGTTGATATACTGAAGATGTGACTAAACACTTTTCTCTTTTAATTCTTGCTGTGAGACTAGTCAGGTCTTGTAGAGACTCTTTCACACACATTCCCCCCTAAAAAGGCCAGACCAGTAATTTCAGTGTGATGAGAGTATTCTGGACCCAAGTGAGAAGCTAAACAACTTAGGCTGGGCTCAACTGCCTTGGTATAGATCCTGGCTGAGCAATTTAACTTACGACTTTACCAACTTATTTAATCTCTTGCTGGTTTCTTCATTTGTAATATGGGATGACAGCAGCAGCAACCTCAGGAGACTGACTTAGAGTGCTCTGTTAGCACAATGTCTGAGGTAGTGACTGTGGTGGTTTGAATGAGAAATGTTCCCCACATGCTCATGTACTTCAACACTAGGTCCCAGTTAGTGGTGCTGTTTGGAGAGGCTATTGATCTTTTAGGACGTAAGTCACTGGGGGGTGGCCTTTGAGGATTTATAGCTTTATCCCACTCCCTGATCATTCTCTGCTCCTCATTCCAGCCACCAACCCTTCCCTGCCATTATAGACAACTAGCCCCTGAAACTATAATCAGAATAAACTTCCTTCTGTAAGTTGCTCTAGTCTTGGTATTTTATCACAGCAACAGAGAAGCAAACTAGAACACTGACAACACTATTTCAGGTCTCCCACCAGCCTCAGACCCTGCAGCAGGAGTAAGGGTTCACACTCCAGCTACCCATCATCATTTCAGGGCTGCATGCACCAAGGACTAGGTAGGCCTGTCTGACAAACTCTCTTATTTATCCTTCAGATACTTCAAGAAGCAAAGAAGTAGAAATCCATTCAGCAGAGGAAGGAACTGGGACTCACAGAGCTAAGAACCTGCCCCATCTCCCCGGGGAGTGATGAACCTAGGATTCATACTGGCAAGGCCCAGGCCTGCTCTCTCTTACAAGAACCCACAGTGCCTCGCACCACCAAATTCTCAGGAGATGTCTGCTGCTGATAATCCAGATTAACACAATTAAGTACACATTGTCTACCAAATTACAGTGTCCATCCACTACATATTTAATTTTTAGAGAGCTGGCATGGAAGGAAAGAGAACAGCAGCTAAAAATCTACTTAAAAAATATAAGCTGTGTGGCTGGAGAGATGGCCTAGCGGTTAAGAGTGCCAACCGCTCTTACAGAGGACCCGGGTTCGATCCCCAGCACCCACATGGCGGCTGAGAGCCGTCTGAAACTCCAATTCCAGGAGATCTCCAGTTCCAGGGGAATCCGACACCCTCTTCTGACCTCCGCGGCATTGCACAACATGGGTGCACAGACCTGCATGCAGACAGTACATTCACGCAAATAAATAAATAAATAAATAAATAAATAAATAAATAAATAAATAAATGTATTGCCAAGAATAATCAGAAAATGCATTTAAATAAATAAATAAATAAATGTATTGCCAAGAATAATCAGAAAATGCATTTAAAAAAAACATATATATAAGCTGTGAGGTCAGTTTCTATGAGTATGCTTTGGCCAAAGACATGACTCTCTGAGATAGAGAAGTTTCCCTCATACCAGTAGGATACCCTTCTCAAGGCTATATCAACCTTTTGGAGAAAGACCTTAAAATGTTACAGTTGCCAGGCATGGTGGCACATGCCTTTAATCCTAGCACTTAGGAGGCAGGGGCAGAGGCAGGTGGATCTTTGTGAGTTCAAGGCCAGCCTGGTCTACAGAGTGAGCTCCAGGCCAGCTGGGACTAAAGGGAGACCCTGTCTCAAAAATACACACACACACACACACACACACACACACACACAGTTGTGCATGAAGCCATATGTCTTCTACTGCACAGCAGATGGAAGGTTCTGGGTCGCAGAGAGGCTGTGCAGTGATGGGAACCTGCTTGGCCATCCCCATGATGGATTTTCTGTAGCGATGCCAGGTCACTGAATGGCCTAGAACAAAATACTGCCCTGCTATGAGAAGGTTTCCTACTATAATACACAGACAGGATCTTTATGGAATGTTTTAAACCTGAAGCAAAAATTTTAACAAAAAGTTTCAAAGAAAACCTATAGACCTGTTAGCTGGTAGACACATACTCAGTACGGCTTCCTTGATCCTTTTAACCCTTGATGAAACACAAGAGTATTTAGCCCTTGATGAAACACAAGAGTATTTAGCACATAATAGAGATAAGCACTCAGTACTAGGCCAGCCACGGAGGGGCTCAGCATAGCCCCAAAGACCATACTCAACTGATTAGGTGGCCAGAGGTGGCATAGACACAAGGACCTGATAACCAGTCCTGGGTCCCCTGCCTTGACGGACACATGACCCCAGACAGGAAAGATAGCCACCTGCTATGCAGGGAGGACCTGAGGCATAAGCCTGAGATTAGCACCTAAGAACCAGTGCACCCCACACACCTAGCTGCAGGAAGTGTAGAATGACTTTGCTCTCACTCCCCTAGGGGGACCTGCTGTGAGATGCCACTGCGAACCTCTCAGCTGAGAACACCCGGACATGCTGCCCCCATGACACCAGTTTGTCTGAAGTACATGTTGACCCTGCTGGCCACTGCTGCTGGCCAGACCAGTCTGTCTGAGCTGCTACAGCGCCTGGTCTGAGAGAGATCTGCTTTAGCCAATCAACCGGCTTCTTGGAACTCCCTAGCATGGACCCGTTCTGTCGCTTCCAAGAAGCTAAGAGAATGCCATGCAGGTGAGAATTCTTGGGGAGATAGGCTAGGACAGGACAGAAATAGATTTACAGAATTAACCTGTGTGGGAAATAATAAAATTAGATTGTATTGTAATATTTGTGTCCTGATTCCTTTGGACTTAGCCCATGCTAGTCCATGCTCACGGCACTGTGGGAACTTCCTTCAGACCTCCAGACTGTGGAAAGCTGGTCTTCCCAGAGCAACTAGCTACTTTTGTATCATTAGATAACTTAGCATAAATCTGTCACTAACCAGTGCCATGTCTTTTTCCCCTTTGCACTAAGAAGCTTGGCGCTCAATGCATACCCCAACTGTGGAGACGCAGGCACACAGTTGCTCCCCAGGATACTTCACGATCTAACCTTTATTTATCTATTTATCTTTTCCTTTCATGCAATTTACTGGTGACATGTTTTTAGCCTAGTATAAGATATGCATTTCAAACACTTTTGGATAGAGGCAGGATATAAATAAAGTAACTGATCACTGTTGCTGAGCACGAGAACAAGGCTGAGACTGGCCTTCTGTGAAGGAAAGGATAAAGGCAAAGGCTCGTGGCTACACCCTCATGTCAACCATTTCCCATTTGCAAACTTAAAGAGTTTCTTGTGGTCAGGAAAAGCTAAGTGTGAGTAAGTTAAGAGGAAAGGCTGGGCTGGCACAGAAAACTCTGGTGTGTGTACCTTGAAAGGAAGCAACACTGGCAGCTGTGCATTCTGGCGCACTGCTTAATCTCATCTGTAAAATGGGTCTGAGAGAACTTTCCTCAGAAGGCTGCTGTGAAGATGAAATGAGACAATCTAAGGTGATAACTATAATAACTGTAATACTGTTATTATTTTGGATGCAGGCAGAACCAGAAACGGGACAAGATAGTAGCAGATTCCTAGCCCATGGGTCACAATAGGTGAACACATCAAGAGCAGGCACATGGTGACAAGCAATGCTCTTACCAATGTGGACACATTCATGTGGGACCAAGATGGTGGCTAGAGAAGGTGCAGAGCTCTTTAGACAAGCTTGCTTTGAAGCTACAGGCAGCATTTAAGATTAAAGACTTGCTTAGCAGCCAGGACTCTACAGTTTCCTGGTCTCTTTGGTCCCAGAAAACAAACCACGACAGCCCAGATATCAAAGGATATGTGCTGTGACCATCCATTGGTCCATCTACCATCTTCTGAGCATCCATATTGTGCGAGGCTCAGAGAACTATGCCCTCTGGGAGGCTAGGGGAGGCAGAAAGACATTTCAGCAGATAAATTCTAGAAGAGCAATCTGTATTCTGACCAAGATAGAGACAAGGTCAATCCAGCTCACTCTTTTTCTCTGTGGTGCAAACATCTAATCTGGGCCTTGAAGGAGGACTGGGAACCTGGGAGAAGGGTGAGGTGGTATACACCTCCAGGAGTATCCCCATGGGGGATTCAGCTTTGAAGAGATCCAGGCAGTTTGGGGTTGTATGAGGTGCTGGGTCAGGACAGCTTGGGCCAGACTGTGGGCTAAGATTTGGACTTTTTCTTATAGGAACAGATGCTACCAGAACTGAGAGGTGACACAATCAGCTTTCTATTTGAGTGAGATTGTTCTGGTGGTACTGATGATAGGCTAGAGGAGGCTGGTAGAAAGATACCCACTGGAGGAAACCTTGCCAAGGCTGTGTGCTTGGCTGAATCCCAAGATCCTCACAGAGCCAGAGCCATTACAGACAAGCTGATGCCATCTATATCGGAGGGCAGACTCAACACTGGCCATCCCAAAGTGTGTGCATTTACTGGCAGCTTCCTTGCTTATAGCTCTTCCCCTGGGGGCAACATTTTTTATTTTTTTTAATTTATTTTTATTTTTTATTTTTGTTTTTATTTTTTAAAGAAAGGGTCTCAACTATGTTCCCCTGCCTGGGGATCTGTAGATCAGGCTGGCCTTGAATTAACCTGCCTCTGCTGAGAGCAAAGGTGTGTACCATTTTTTGTTTGATCTTGATATATTAATCACTGGACTATATGCAAGGAAAAAAACCCACTGAAGCTGACACCTCTCTCTGAGACTCTGACTGGAAAATGTGGAATTTAAATAATAAAAAAGGAACAAGCTGACGAGACAATAAGGTCACACTTTAGCCTCTTCTGAGGCAATACACAATTTGCTCTCAGTGAAACAGCCGAATATAATCAAATTAAATACAACTCCTATTACAAAAGAAGAGAGACCAAAGCTGTTCCAATAAACCAATTCTCCTGCCTAGTTAAACTGCAGAACCTTCAGGAAGGGTTTTGAAAGCATGACCCATCAGTTCTAATTTTTAAAACTTATCCTTTCAGTCAAGACTAGAAAAAGGCCAGCTCCAACTTTTATCTTCACTACAAAGTGCTGTTATCTTGGCCTGATGTCAGGAGCTCTATCTCTCTTTCTGCTGACAAGCAGAGAGGAGAAAGATAAGATTGGAAACGAATCTCACTTCTCTGAGTAAATAAATAATCAATACTCATCTAAATGTAAATGAGAAGGGAGCCCCCTCTGATAACAGCACTCTTATCAGAGAGCCAATTTTCTCCAGACATTTGGCCTCAACCAAATCACCATCATTCAGCCCTAGCCTAATGGCAAAAAATCGTAACTAAATTGAACCGATCACCAGAGATCAACTAAGTTCGGCCCTGGCCACTTCAGGTTCAAATGTTTGGGAATGCAATTTTGCCCCCATTAACTTTCAATAGCAATGAAGAACAGACTGGTCAAGGGGCCAGTGTGTGCAATAAACAAATCTCAGCCAGGGGCCATCAGGATAGGAAACAGGAGTGGGCCTAAGTATAAATATCACTGAAGGTACGGACACAAACCCCAAAACTAGAAGAGAAGGCCAACACTGCAGGGGGAATGAGCATTCTTTCCTCTCTGAGTCTGCCTCAAACTGACAATGAGGCTGATGGTAACAATTAAAGCTTATTAAAACAGATGTAAACAAAGAAAAAGGATATGAAAGAGTGACCGCAGGTAAAAACACCAAAGGATTCCAATGATCAATTTCCCCCAACTAATTTGTCTTAGGCTTACATCTGACCCAGTAGTGCTGCACTGACCTGATTTTACTGAAAGAAGATGCCGTCTACAAGACAAATCACTTTCAAAGCACTGCACTGGAGTTTCCATTTCTTTGCTGCAAGACTCAATTCACTGCTGACGAGAGTATTGGGGAAATTATGACCATTATTGATAGGACAGCAAAGCCACTTTTACACAGTAGTCTTCAAGTCGACAGAAAGCTCACACTAGACCATTAATGAAGGTGTCAGCTAGAATCAGAAATTAAAGACAAAAGCTAGGCATTCAGGACAGAGACATGCAAGATCCTCTGGGGTGTGGGGGTGTGTGTGTGTGTGCGTGCACATATGTGTGTGTGTAACAGAGCCTGTCCCAAGGACTGGAGGCAAGGCTGCTCTGCACCCAGATGGGAAGGAGATGCCCTCTGGCTGCCCAGAGTTCCAAAAACAATGGCTCTTTCTCAGTGCCCATCTTTACCAGCCAAAGGAAACCACTTCTGATGTGTGCTGTTTTCCAGGCTCTACTACTCCTGCCTGAGTGTCTAAACCTTGAAGGTAGAGAGGACAGTGTGTGGTATTACAATGTGTGTTGAATTCAGACTGGAAAGACTAGGGTAAAAAGCTTGGCTTCTACCTGACACTGGGTAAGCGAGCTGATCTAGACTGGCATGCAATAATTGAAGATTATGTGTAACACAATGCCTACCACAGAATAGGCCATCAATAAATGTCAGTTAGTATGTTGCTGGGTAAATCTGACAAAATTATCAACTTGTCTTTTTTGAAAACAAGTCAAGTATTGCTTTATTTCCAGGGCATAACACCAACTGTGACTGACATTGGGGACTTTCCTGTCCTTAACTAAGCACTTCATACACGTGCATCAGTTTTTTGAATCCTTATGAAATTCTACAAGGCTGGGCCCATTATAATCTCTGTTACTGCCAAGGAAGAAAACTCAGGAGTGGTCTGCCTATGGTGAGGGCAAGGTTCGACCAGGTGTGTCTCTGATCCATGGAGCCTGTGGCCCTAACCACTCTCCTAGGTTACAGCCCATGAAGTGCACATCAGTTTTGATCTTTGGGTGAAAAACAATCATAGGGCTGAGATGACTCATCAGCTCAGAAAGAAATAAAGCTGTCGGATGGGACTAGGATCAGGGAGGGTAGGTAGTGGTTGGCTGGTCTTTGAGTCGAAACAGCCCCTATGTAGTAGGCAGTGAACATGAATACCAGCTGCTAGCCCTGCTATTTTTTTTTAGGGGGGAGCTTTTTTTTTTTTTTACATTAAATGATTTATAGAGTTACTGCCTCAATCCACAGTTCTGAAAGTGTGATTTCTTTAGGGTTTAACTATACCCATTTCTAGTCTTGTTACAACTTTTTTATTGTGATAGAAAACATTTACTGGAAATATGTTACTGCTATTACCAGGTCATAAAATAAAAAAAATAGTTTATGTATTGCCATCATTTCCAATCATCAATCAGAGAGTGCCAAGGCAAGGGAAGGAAAGGGCGTGCAGCCCAGATCTCCTCCATTGTGTAGGAGAAAATGCAGGAGCACCATAATTCTTCAGAACAAATTTCTTCTTGAACACGAGCCGCAGGCCCGGGCTCACAGGAGTACACCAAGCACACCTTTGCAGTGGTATCCTCTCAGCACCCTCATCTGAATTCTCGTAAGGGCTTGGAGCTCTTTCTTCCCACCACCTTTCTGGGACCCTGCTTCCTAACACACTGAGAAGACCAACACAGGCCATTCTTGTCTATTTGCTACCTTCCTCACTATTGCGGCACTCCTTGAAGATGGGGCAGGGGGGCTTAAAAAAAAAAACTTCATCTGGGGGCCGAGCGGTTAAGAGCACTGACTGCTCTTGCAGAGGACCTGGGTTCAATTCCCAGCACCCACGTGGCAGCTAAAAACCACCTTTAAGCCAGGCATGGTGGCGCACACCTTTAATCCTAGCACTCAAGAGGCAGAGGCAGAGGCAGGCAGATCTCTGTGAGTTCAAGGCCAGCCTGGTCTACAGAGTGAGCTCCAGGCCAACTGAGGCTATAGGGAGACCCTGTCTCAAAAAACAAAAAACAAAAAACAAAAAAACTCATCTCGATTCCCAGGGCCCCATCACAGCATAGGTTTTATTGGTGTTTAGTAAGTTTTATATAGGATAGCTTTAACAGGGTGGCATTTAAAATCTAATAATTCAACATCTACTTCTCTTGGCCTATATTGAGAACTATCAGTCCAAGTATACAATGGTGTTATGTTAAAGTTTACCACAAAACCGTTTATACTGTTGCAATTGCACATAACTTAAATGTTACCAGTAGGAAACCATTACATTATAGTGTATCTGTACACTGGGATGTTACATAGCTACTATAAAAATAAAGTTAGTTAATAAGACACAGGGACACAGGAAGAATTCTATAAGATGTCAGCAAGTTTAAAAATATCCAGATGTGGTGGTATGCATTATAATCCCAGTATTATGGAGGTTGAGATAGGAAAGCCTCAGTTTTGAGGCCAGCCTGGGCTATACAACTTGTTTCAAAAAAAAAATATATATATATATATATATAGCTGAACAGGGGTATGTATACCTTGTGGTAAAGCACTATGTAGTATGAACAAACAAACAAACAGTAGTAACACATATAGAACACACAGACATATGTTAATAAAGTAAAACCCCAATAACATACATGCTCTTCTGTGTATGCATGTATATACATAGTGATATATACATGTGTAAGGAAATGAGCTCTGTTACCTAGCTCCTCTGGGGTCTGGGATGAGATAGTAAGGCAGGCAGTTCTGGTTTTCACTTTACAGATTTTGATGTTTAGGTTTTGACAGCAGACATATTTATATTCCACTTTAAATCCAATTTTAAAAGTGAGGGTCAGGGGCTGGAGAGAGGTCTCAATGGTTGACAGCGCCAACTTCTCTTACAGAGGACCTGGGTTTGATTCCCAGCACCCACACGGTGGCTATGAACCATCTTAACCCCAGTTCCAGGGGAATTTGATGCCCTCTTCTGACCTCTGCAGCATTGCACGACACGGGTGCGCCTACTTACATGCAGACAGTACACTCATACACATTAAAAAAAAAAAAAGTGAGCCTAGCAGTTAAGAGCACCGACTGCTCTTGCAGAGGACCTGGGTTCGATCCCCAGCATCCACATGGCGGCTAAGAATAGTCTGTAACTCCGGCTAAGAACCGTCTGTAACTCCAATTCCAGGAGAACTCCAGTTCCAGGGGAATCCGACACCCTCTTTTGACCCCCGCGGCACTGCACAACACTACTACATGCATGTAGGTGCACAGACCTACATGCAGACAGTACATTCATACACATACAAAAATAAATAAAATTTAAAAATTAAAAAAAAAGAGCATTGGCTGCTCTTTCAGAGGATCCATGTTTGATTACCAGCACCCACATGGTAGCTGACAACCATCCATAACTCCAGTTCCAAGGGATCCAACACTCTCTTCTGACTTCCAGGGGCACTGCATGATGTGAGTGCGTTTACATGCATGCAGGCAATATACTCATACATAGAAAATAATAAAAAAAAAGTAAGGGACAATAGTCTTTTCCAGCAAGGCTAGACTAGGTAGGGCTGGTAGCTACAGGAGCTTCCTGTCAAATCATATGGGCTTAGTAGCTGCTGGAGATACACTTGAGCTATCAGGAAGACAAGATCTAAAACAGGAGAGTGCCTGTCCAAGGACTGTTGGGTGCAGAGGTAAGGTGGCCTGGAGCACTGAAGGAGGACTGAAGCTGCTGGCACCTAGAGGACATTCACACAGGGAGCATGACTGCAGACTTCTGTTCTGAAGTCTTCACCATGTTCTCCTAGAGGGTTTTACAAGGTGCTGCAGGAGTAAAGGGTGATCTCATATTGTTCTTCTGGGCCTAACAGGCTTCCCTCTTGTACTCCAGCTTGGAGGTAAGGGGATATATCAGGAGCCTATCCCTACAGTTGTGGGTGAGGAAAGGTCTGGATTCTATCCCTACAATAGTGTGTTATCTAGGGAGTACTATGCAAATTTCCGAGTCCAGCACATCTGAGACAGTATGGGTAAATGTCTGAAAGCCAGATTGCTTGGGCTTGAATTCCCAGCTCCATCACTTACCAGCTAAAGGCAAGTTACTTAATACTTAAATTTTCTATACCTTAGTTTCTAGCCAGTAAAGGAGGGATAAGAGCACTGTGTCAAGAGATGGACACAAAGAGCCTCAATAGAAGGATGCCTAACCTATACTTTAAAATGCCTCTAAGGGGCTGGAGAGATGGCTCAGAGGTTAGGAGCACTGGCTATTCTTGCAGAAGACCCAGGTTTGAATCCCAGCATCCACATGGCAGCTAACAGCTGTCCATAACTCCAGTTCCAGGGCATCCAATGCCTTCTTCTGTCCTTTGCAAGGATTGTACTGTGTGGGAGCACTTACATATATGCAGGCAACACAAACATGCATACACATGAAATAAAAATAATTTAAAAAATGTCTCTAGATGCTGGGGCTTCTGCTTCTGCTTTTGAAGTAGGGGAGGTCTGTAGCTTGCCAGCAGCCTGGAGCCTCTGAGACGCCTATCACAACCACCTCATTTCTTCCCTTTACTGACACGGTAATTTAGAAATAGCCCTTGGGGGGCTGGAGAGATGGCCTAGTTAAGAGCGCCGACTGCTCTTGCAGAGGAACTGGGTTCAATCCCCAGCACCCACATGGTGGCTGAGAACCATCTTTAACTCCAGTTCCAGGGGAATCTGACACCTTCTTCTGACCTCCACAGCATTGCATGATACGGGTGCACAAACCTACATGCAGACAGTACATTCGTACATGTACAAAAATAAAAAAAAAATAATAAAAAAAAAATAGCCCTTGGGCCTCTGTTCCTTGTGGTCTGGGACAGTTCTAACCACTTACCTCTCCAAGTGTTCTTCAGAAGTCAAAGCTGCCTGGATGCCTTGGCCTCTGAACCCCATGGTAGCCCAAATAAACTGTCTCTTGCTCTGGTTCCAAGTTAGAGGTGGGGAGCCCCTCCTAGCATCTTAGCATTTCTAGGTCAGTCTCAGCACAAAGGTGTGTGCTGCTTTGCCTGGTTACCAGCCTAACCACCTTTCTCCAAAGCAGAGCTGACCCTCCATCTTTATCTGCTTCCAGATCACTGTTTGGAGGCTCCTATTAGTGCTTCAACTCTGATTGTCTCCTGGGAATGCAAGGAATCAGTGTGGGTCAGAACAAGAGGAAGTAAGGCATGGACACCCAGAAATTCCAAACCATGAAGGGGGGCTGGAAGCCACTGGGCAGGAGTGCCTACCACCAAGAAAGTACCCTATAAGGGACTGAGGCTTCACTAGCATGAAGACTGCTGGCAGCCTACATCTTGTTGCCATCCAGGCAGCGAATGCACTTCTTGTTGGAGAAAGGAGGCCTGATATCACAATGTGTTTTTCCTCCTTCAAATTCAGATATCACTTGTTAGAGGATGGAAACCTTTAACACTATCCCTAAGCATCTAATTTCTCAATCCAATCTGTTTCTCTTAACTTGAGTTGCTGTGACATTACCAAATTTTACATACACTTATCTGTTGCTCTGTAAAGAAATACAGATGGTTTTTGTGGAAATAAACAGTCATTTATTTTAAACAATTGTAAAATAGTTTATGGAAACCAGTGGGATAATGCATTCAAATAAATGCCAAAACTGGTTGATGGGGAGCCAGGGTGCTAAATCACACTGCTGAGGAATTCAGCTGTGGGAACAGATAGTAAATCCAGAGTGACAGAATTTCCCGTGATGGCAAAGGTTTCTGACATCCAGTCCAGTACTCAAAAATCACAGCAGTTCAAACCCATTTTCCTTAACACAGCGCTGACAGCCAGTGAAATTAGTGAATTTAGTCACAAGCACCTAAGGACAAAAACAAAAGAAACAAAAAGGAGACTACATCTGTTTACTGCCTTCTCTGAGCCATCTAAAAGCAGGGATTCCAACCAGAGTCAGTGGGGAGCAAGCACAGGGCCAACTGTTTTCAATCACCAGACTATGTTATGATTCTCTGGAATTTGAAGACTTCCCTTCAAATCTGCTGAGGCCAGAGACTGGTTAAGGTTGCAGTACATCTCTTAGAACCTCAGTCTCCTGCTCTGGAAAATGAGGGTAATGGTAACATGGACCTGACAGGCATCAGTCGCAATATTCTGCTAACAGCTCAATGCAAGCAGCTGTCTGTGGGGCTAAACAATTCAGACAATGGTATGTGGCTGCAGGGGCTTTAGGGGCTCCCACCAACTATCCTGGGAAGAGCCACTGGCAATGAATGGGTTGTGCCACTGCACAAAGAGAAAACTCCAGGTCCTTTTTAGCTTTTCCACAGCATAGCTACAATTGGACGATCAAACTCTAAATATTAGGTTCCTCACTTCTCAAACACACTTTTTCCTCATGATGGCTTGTCCAATGCTGACACTTGTAGTGAATTAACTTAGCTATTCTTCACCCATCTGCAGTGCCCCCAACTAAACACTGCATATGTGAAGGAAAGGCTGACCTTGGTGTCTAGGGACTCCATGGTATACATGGTACTTACAAATTTGGAATACTTACTCAGCCTTCTTCCTGTGTCCAACATTCAGTCAGTTCCTCAGCTCTGCAGACTCCAGCACTAGCCAAGTCTCCCTAGCACTGTTTATCATTCAGCTGTGTAATGGTCTCTTTCCTGCCTCCATCCTCCAACATCTATTCCTCATCCAATTGTCAGAAGGTACTCTCTAGAGGCAACTCTGAAGGTTACCTCTTACTTAAGACCTTTCACAATGAACTCTTGGCCTGACAATTTGGTGCAAACTCCTCATCCTGCTCTCTGAGTCTTCCATCCATTCTCCTTTGCTGTCCTGTAGCTCTAGGAACCCACCAGACTAGTTTCCCCACCACTCAGTATAGATACTTCATGGCTTCCACGTCCAAGTCCCTGTGGCAACCTATACACCAGCTGTTCGTCACGATGCAAGTCACACCCTCCTCTATGGGCATCCCTGGGTCTTCACCCATCTCTGATTCTGCATCTACTTTTTTTTTTTAACGTGTATGAATGTACTATATGCATGCAGGTTTGTGCACCTGTGTCGTGCAATGCCGAGGAGGTCAGAAGAGGGTGTCGGATTCCCCTGGAACGGGAGGTCTCCTAGAATTGGAGTTTCAGACGGTTCTCGGCTGCCATGTGGGTGCTGGGGATCAAACCCGGGTCCTCTGTAAGAGCGGTCGGCGCTCTTAACCGCTAGGCCATCTCTCCAGCCCCCCTACTTTTGTTTTTCAAGCCGGTGGCATCGGGCCCTCACAGGTTTGCAGACTTGCCTCTGTCCTCTCCTCACAATAGGTGCATTGTAGCACATGCTCTCACCACAGGTGCTGTTCCAAGTGAGTTCTACAATCCTACGTCAGCCAAAAGAAGCAAGACTTCCTTTTTTTTTTTTTTTTTTGGTCTTTCCACAATGCCAATATTTATTGAATAACAATAAATTCACAAGGTTTAGTGATTTTGATGACAATAATTTGTTATATAATCCCACCTACCTTGGTAACCTGGCTAAGATGAATGCAGGTTATTTTATTCCAGAAAACACAGCCCACATTGACTGTCTGTCTGTCTGTCTGTCTATCTATCTATCTATCATCTATCTATCATCTATCTATCTATCATCTATAATCTATCATCTATCTACAAGTTAAAGAGACTAGCAAAGTTCAAGATATTTCAGAAGTGGGATGAGAGTCTGTATTTATAAGGAACCAGACAAGATTTCTTTTTTTTTTTGGTCTTTTCAAGACAGGGTCTCCCTGTAACCCCAGCTGTCCTGGAACTCACTCTGTAGACCAGGCTGGCCTTTCCTTTTTTAACAGCCTGACTTGGTCTTTAGGCCTCATTCCAGTGACTGTCCCTGCCCTCAGGCCAAGTGCCTGCTCTATTCTCAGTGTGCTTCTCTGAAATCCTGTCCCCTGATGTCACCTGCCTACCTAGATCTTCTTGTGCATAAATTATGTTTAATGCATGTGAATTCAACTATACTTGCTGGTTAAGAACAAAGAAGGAAAAGGAGGAATGACCTGAGCAAGAGAACAATGTGAGCAGTGTATAGATGTTTACTTGCTATGATTCTCAAGAGACTGAATGAGGCCCAAGAACAGGACTGGGAAGCAGGAGTCTTATTCATTTTTGCAGTGATGCAACTTGATAAATGTCTGATGAAGGACCAACTCATCTAACTGAGTGGATGGTGGTATCTCAGCTGTCCAACCTATGTTATACTCAGCATCTTTCTGGTCAAGTTGGATTTTACCATTTAAAATTATTCATTTCTAGCCGGGTGTGGTGGCGCACACCTTTAAACCTAGCACTTGGGAGGCAGAAGCAGGTGGATCTTTGTGAGTTCAAGGCTAGCCTGGTCTACAGCATGAGCTCCAGGACAGCTGGGCTACAGGGAGACCCTGTCTCAAAAAGACCCCCCCCCCCAAAAAAAATTTGGGCTACAGAGATGGCTCAGCAGTTAAGAGTACCAAATGTTCTTGCAGAGGACCTAGGTTCGATTCCCAGCACCCACATGGCGGCTAAAGAACCATCTTTGACTCCAGTTCCAGGGGAATCCAACGCCCTCTTCTGACCTCCGCGGCATTGCACGACATGGGTGCACACACGAATCTACATGCAGACAGTACACTCATACACATAAAAATAATAAATAAAAAAAAATAAATTCATTTCTAAAGCCAGGTGTGGTGGTACATGTCTTTAATCCCAGCACTCAGGAGGCAGAGGCAGGCAGAGCTCTGTGAGTTCAAGGCCACCCTGGTCTACATAGTGAGTTTCAGGATAGCTGAGGCTACAGGGCAACCCTGTCTCCAAAAAGACCAAAAAAAAAAAAAAAAAAAAAAATCATTTCTGGAGAGAAGCTGAGCATGATGATGGCATATGCTTTTAATTCCAGCACTTGGGAGGCAGACAGGCATATCTCTGTGAAACTGAGGCCACCCTGGTCTACATAGTAACTTCTAGGCCAGCTGGGGTTACAGGGAAACCCTGTCTCAAACGCCCCCACCCCCAATTCATTTCCAGCTTTTATCTGTTCTGACACTAGAAAATAAAAGGCTAACTGATTTAATGAGAAAAATATAGTATACAATGGACCCTGAGAATCATTTTTTTTTTTTTTTTTGGTCTTTTCGAGACAGGGTCTCCCTGTAGCCCCAGCTGTCCTGGAACTCACTCTGTAGACCAGGCTGGCCTTGAACTCACAAAGATCCGCCTGCCTCTGCCTCCCAAGTGCTAGGATTAAAGGCGTGAGCCACCACGCCCGGCGAGAAGCATTTCTAAAGGCAATTTTTTCCTAGAGGTGATTATGACAATGAGGTTTTTGCTCACATGTTGCATTTGTGGGCTAACCCTGTATTTAGCATGTAGTTCTCTGTATAGCTAGCCCTGGTTGCTGAATGCTATCTGCTTTCTTGGCCCTCGGTATCAGGATAATCAAGATATGCAGTTCTCTGCTTGGGGAGGGGGCAGACCTAGCAAACATCATCCATATATAGTAGTAGCAGGGCTCTTCTCTACCTATCCCACCTTCCTTCTATAAACATGTACCAACTAGGGTTTGTTTTGACTCAGGACATGAGCACTTCCGATACTTTATGTATTGCCAAGATCCTGACCAGCTCTTCTCAACAGCTGGACGGGCTCTGGCCTCAATACCTTCTACTAGTCTGGGTGACCCTCAATGCTAGGGTGCAAATCTCAGTTCCACCAATTTATAAGACATTAGGAAAATGTTTAAATACTCTTAGCATGGTTTCCTTGTCTCTGATGGTTTCTAACTCATATGGTTATTGTATAGATTAAATGAGGTAATAACATGTGTAAAGTAGTCAACCTGCCTAGTACAAAGTACTCGATGAAGAGCAACTGTTCAGTTTCAAATGCTTTGCTATGTTCAACTCTCAAGCTATCAAACAGGTAAGAAGTTGAATTATATATCCTGTTTTATTTTAAGCCAACTGTGACATTACTAAGTAGTTAAAATATGCTTCTCCCTGTGTTACAAACAAAACAAAAAGGTTAGCTGGATGGGAAAATGGCAGACAGGGCCATGGCTGTCAGCCTTGTTCCTTTCTGGGAGCTTTCTTCCTGGTTTCATCTATTATAGAGGAGCTGGCTGCCCTGCTGGCTTTGCATTTGCCTTGCTAATAACAGTAAATCCAGTGGCTTCCACTGCAGTTCCTGTCTCCTTCAGTTGACTCCCAGGCCAATCAGCAACCACTCTTGGCTAATATCAGATGTTCCTTGGGAAGTCCTGCTGAAAAGAAAATTTATGATGAAAGTTTTCCTGCTTTTAACCCTTCCGCTTATCCTACCCAGATGCAAGGTGCCTTGGAGAAATGCCAAGTCCAGCCTCACATGCACAACTGTATTCTCACTGCTGCTCTGACAAAGGACCTCATATCTTGGAGATGTTCAAGTAAGCACTGGATAGATGGAGGCACATGATCTAGACTGCACCTAATGGGAACTAAATACCAGCTAGAGTCTCCACTGAACTAGGTTTTATAGTGGTTATAATCATGTAAAAATACAAAAACAAAAACAAAAACAAAAGACAAACCAACCCAAGCCAGGAGACAAACAAACAGTGGTATGGCACAGCACAGAACTCCTGACTAAGTGGGACTGGGTCTCAGCTGAAGCTGAAAGGAGAGGCCAGGACTACAGGTCTACCAAGCAGTACAGCGAGGGTCTGCAGGTCTACCAAGCGACAAAGTGAGGGTCTGCTGGGTATGGGGAGCTTTGTGTAGACCTCAATTCTCACAGCAGTGCTATAAAGTATTAATACTTTCCCATATAAATGAAGGAAACGAAGGTCAAATAGGCGGAGAAATTCTTCAAAGATCTAGCAGAAATAAAAGGGCAGTGGAGGCTGGCAGGCTCTTCCGGAAACTCTCTTACCTGCAATACTTAAGAACCAGCCTGTTATGAAGCTGGGACTGTGTTTTACTGAAGAGGTGGCTAAAGCAAGGAAGGCTCTCAGGGTAGAAAGGCCTGACCAAGGTCACCCAGTGGCTAGTGGTAAGGCCAGCTTTATGCTGGCAGAGAACCTCCTCCACAGCAGCCACCCTTGGTACACATCAAGGCTGAAGAAAAAGCAGCACTTGATATAAAAATAAATAAAATAAAAAAGTAAAAAGAAAAAGCAGCACTTGAGGCTCTGGGGAAACAGACTAGCAGTTCACAATCTCAACAATGAAGCCGGCTGAGGCTTAGGAACTCTGGCAAAGGCAGTGGTGTAGCTTCTGGTAGGAGAGGGTCTCATCATAACATTTTCATTCTAACTATGTTCAAGCATTTTGGGATATCTACATTCCAGCTCAACAGGATTTCTATGACCTCTCCTCTACTTCCCCACAGAAGTTTCATGAAATATTGAGCCAGGTCGGTAGATCCAGTAAACTAATTTTGGTCCCAGTTTAAAAGAAAAAAAAAAAAAAAAGATGTCAAAATGTACATGTGACAGCTGTTTGGGACCCTAATGTTATGAAAAGCAGCTGGTTTCATTTATATTAGAGGTATTAGTCG
This sequence comes from Rhizomys pruinosus, assembly GCA_009823505.1. NCBI lineage: Eukaryota > Metazoa > Chordata > Mammalia > Rodentia > Spalacidae > Rhizomys > Rhizomys pruinosus. The sequence goes on from VZQC01009846.1 coordinate 360,022, forward strand.
TTCTTAGAATGGGACTGAGTATTCAGCTAATAGCTTGTGCTTTAACCTACGGAAAATACAGGTCACAGAGATGAAATGTTGGCCAAATCATAATGTGATGGTTCTACTCATGTAACATTTACTCTCATGGAGTTTGGAAATGTTTATGATGGGAAGCAACTACTTAATGATGTTCTCTTAGAAATCTGACATCTACCCAGATGAAATAGATGGAGGCTTTTAGAAGTTTCCAAACAAAGTCCACATAAGACGGAACAAAGAGGTATCTTTCTAAAGCTGTGGAATTTGAAAGTAAGATGTTTTCCTTATAATAAAAAAAAATATGTATTTTTGTTTTCATCAAAGTATCAAGGGACAATTTAAAAGTAAATAATATCCAGCCGGGTGTGTTGGCTCACGCCTTTAATCCTAGCACT